>JAQIWN010000032.1:0-73412 GCA_034699025.1 Entomobrya cf. arborea Gr-Col-00668 | reverse complement strand
CCTTCCAAATCAAAAAGGAAGACCCTCGTCAAAAAGGCGGAGGATCCTGATCCATCATGGGACCTTTTTGCTGTTCGAGTGCATTTTGAATACGGTAAATTAAAATAATACCATATAAATAATAGTAGATTACTGATCAATTTGTTCTCTTTGTTTAATTTCTTGTAGGTACTTACGATGACGCCCGAAGCAATCTTGACCGGGCTGTCTATGAATCTGGAAGAGAGGATGATCACATGCGGAATATTACCACCAGTCACCAACTCGGTCTTGTGGAAGACTCTAGATCCTGTCATTTAGTTGACGACCAAACTGGGGCCTGTATGCAACCCGAATCAATTAATCAACAAGTAGTGGATAACGATCTTGATGATAGAAACCTTCGTGGTTCCTACACAAACGAGGAGCAGCGGGAGCAGCCTCTGGTTCTTGTCAATGCTGCAGGTATCCATAGAAATTGTAATTGGATTTTGTTTTCTAATTTTTATGTCATGTAAATATCCAATGAATAATTTCAGATCTTGACAAGGTGACAAAGGGGATTGAGGAGGTCAAGGCAACCCAAAACGTAATAGTAGATATGCTTCTAGACATCACCTCTCGGATGCGGAGCTTGGAACAAGTGAACCCTGTTCGTGTCAACGAAACCAGTGCAGATATCGCACGTTTGGAGCTTCCTAAAACTTCCCGAGAAGATTTGGAATAATTTAACAATGAAGTGCAGACTGATCTACAGTTGAGAAAAGATGTGGTGAGTGAATTTTCATGATAAAATGTATCACTTTCATTGCTGAAATGTTGTTTTAAATAATACTAAATTATATTATTTGCAAGATAAAATATCTTCGTCGAAAGGGGGTAAAACCGTTCTTGATGCCACCAAAATGATGCTCACGGCTCTGATGACAGACGAACTTGGATGCCAGTACAGCATGGCTGGAGCAAGAGGGAAATCGCCATTTGCCGAATTAAAAAATGTTTTCAATGTGATTTTAGGTACGAGCAACACAACAAATTTAAAAATTATTTAAGTAATTCTTTAATTGAAATATAGTTTTAATGTTACTGTTTTAATTTAGATTCGCTCCAACAGAATTCTTGCGTGAAGGAACCTGTAACTGAAGCTGTTCTCAACTCCACTTTGCAAAAGTGCTTCAAATTGGTGGGAGGTACTCATTTAATTGTTTGTGTTTAGTGAAACTTGATAGTAAGTTAGTTAGTTTTTTTACTGATATTCTATGTTTTTGTTATTGTTTCAGAGTTGCAGCCACCAGGAGGGACGTATCACAGAATTGAAAGGAAGCCTGATCATTTATGTCGATGGTTTTGTAAATGTTAACGCTTAACATTTCTAGTGTAGTCATAAGTTTTTTGATTTGAATTAACTAATAAACACTATCAGTTAGCAAAAATTGTATTTTAGCAGTACGTTTATTACGCATATAAAATCGTTCAGAAATAGTTCAGAAGTAGCAGCTCAAACGACAAACGAGCTTTCCATCAACTCGACGGCTTATCGACTGATTTTCGCCAAATTAGAAATGACGTCGAATAGCACGCTGTTAGCCGGACATAGTCCCACTATACGTTATCTCGTCGTATTCGAATCGAAGTAGAATCTTTCTGATCGTTATTCTTTCGAACATAAGTACTTGTTTACGATTCGACTTCGATTCTTCGTTATGTGCGGCATGGGATGATTCTTGCTATTATACTCTCATGTAAAACAAGTAAACAAATGTGGAGAGCTGGAGGAAATTAAAATAGAAGATGAAAGAAGAGAAAACAGCAAAAAACTTGAAAAACCAGCCAGTTAATGCAGTAGTTTCAGATTTAAATGACTAAATTCAAGTCTTTCAGTAAAATTAAAGTACCTACTTCCGGAATCATTACCTGATTGTGCAATCAGATACTAAATTCAGAGAGAAAAATTAATATTCCAGAAATCATAAGAAAAATCTTACTCTTTCAAGCAATCTTTCTGAATTGAAAACCATCTCTTAATCAGCAGACCAAAAATACACACCTATTTATCAGCATTTTCAGCATACGTGCTACATTGAATAGCAACCTGATGGGTCGCTTATTATTAAGCGTCATATATACAACTTTTCTGTACGTTGTCACAAAAAAACCTTTTGATACAATCTTCCTTCCAAGTAGTCTCATGTTCAATGTTCAACGTACATGATCGTCATCATCAAGAATGATTAATCATCTCCTCTTCCACTTTTCCCCCTTTTCTTTCATCTTCTTTCTATTAGTCTTCTTGTGCGTCTTATACAGGAAACGAGAAAGTTATAAAGTAGTCCACATATCTGGGTATGTTCCAATTATGTTATGTGAGTTATTTCTCATGATGATGAAAATAACTAAGTTTTCTATCATCTATCAATATAGTAAACACTGAACACGGTTGAGTTTGTTGAAAATGAAAGTAGCAAGTGGAGGAAGAAGTGAGCTCCCGTCATAAATACAGTTTTCCCACTTTGTATAATATTCTCTTGTAATAAGTATATGTGGTACATAATTACATTTTGCTATGATAATGCATTATGCATTAAATTAGTACGAGGAAAACTTGGTTTAAAAGACTACTACTTTACAATAGTTGTCACTTTTAAAAGTTTTCCATTCAAATATGAACCACTCGTCTTGTGTAGTGGAAGGTAAATTTTCAATCTACTTAAGAGTTAGTATTGAGACGCAGTGTATGCCATAAACTTGTTCATTAGTATTATATTCCAATTATATTTATACAGAAGAACACGCAATTCACTTGTCCTACAAAAAGAAAACATGAATATTTAGCTATGTTATGCATAACGAACTACATTTTGAAGAAACCTAATTTTTAATTGTTAACTAATTTTACTAATAGGTACCTCTGCCATATTACTTTGGTAAAGTATTTCTTGAAATTGTGAAAAACAATGTTAATATTTTACATCATTATAACTTATGCTCTACTAATTAAGTTACCCCGTTTAAATTTTCTTGGATGGTTTCTCTTCATATTGGATTATTACTTTCTCTGATGTCATTCAGACTTTCTCTTATCATAAATCAACTATACATATGCTCGTTTTCTCTGTGTAACTCATGATATTATTGATAATAAAAAGTGAAAGTTGGTATAATAATTTTCCTTCTTAGGTACTTGTTTGGAATACCTTAAGTTTGCAAACAATTATTTTGTTCATAATTCCATTTCTAGACAAATATTCATCCTAAATTCTTCGTAGTTGATTAAAATTAGTAATATTTTAGTTTAGATACCAGATGGCATACTTTATATAAAAGGTACATACATTTGTTTATGTGAAATACTTTTATACTTTTAATTTTGGATTAGAAATAGAAATGTACATTCGTATACACAAAAGTATTTCTTTCTACTGGAGGAACTCAAATCTAGAAAAATTGGAACAATGTCAATCCAATTTTGTCTCAATTTTTTCATGTTTTCTTTCTCCCAAGTAACTATCAGCTATCATGATGTTTGCCAGCCAGATGGAACGACAAGAGAGTTAATATGAGTTCGTGATCATAATAGCAATGCCGGTAATAACAATAATAATCACATAACGCTCCTCTTCCTTTTACCATTATTCTATAAGAATAAGAAATGCTCATATAATAATATGATATAAAAGGGGAATCGCAAGATTTTTTCTCTTCATCTTTTTGTAAACTAAATTGGACACATTTCCCCAAGTCAAGATAAGCAAGATGAAAAAAGATACTGCATGAAAGCCTACACAAGGCAAGTTCAGCAAAACAAGTTACATACACACAAATAGTACCTATGTTCAGCTCCATCCAGCATCATCACCAGTACAAAATGTCACAATCACAAGGAGAAAGTCATAGAAATTGTGGCAGTCGGGAATATTATTAGTGAATAATAATAATAATGCTGAAATGCCAACAAGATGGGTTGTAGTTGTGGATGAACATCTTATTACAGAGCTTCTACGATGCCTTAGTTGTTACTATACTTTCCTCCTGTTATTATTATACCTCTGTTAACTCTAACAATATCACGTTGTGTAGTTTTTCTCTTGTTAATAACCACAGCATAGTGCTTTGCTTTCACTCTTACTTTCTCCCTCCGTGTTTCTTCATAGAAAGTAGAAGCATGATGACAGCAGCATTGCTATTTTTATTTCATTTAAGTTATTATAATAAAGTGAAAGTAGCTATACTAAGATTTTTTCTTCTTCTCATTTCATTTGAACATCATTACATGAATCAGGAAATAAGTATAACAAATAGAATAATGAAAAATAAGGCAACATTTTATGTACCCAAAATGGGCAACGTTACTGTATGGTTTTTTACATAGAGATACGATAGATATGTGTACAAATATTAGCAGACTCAGTTTTTTTCTTTTGAAAAAATTCACATGAGAAGTATGTATGAAGTCTACTAATGTATTCCTATTTTATCTATTCATTTTGTTTAATATTCTCTGTGTAAAGCAGCGAGTATTTATGTAAGACGCGTAATCTATGGCGTTTTCAAAAGAATGCGTTTTTCTAGCAGATAGGATGACAACTACAAGAGAATGCACGCTATATTTGAATTCAGAGCAAAATGGAAAATTGCAATAATGTCTGTGTGTGCTTACTATTTTTGGACTACTTCTGCCACTACCACCACCACCCATAAGTCAATGCAGATATTATATAAAAACTGATGGTGGTAGAGATCTTTATACGTGATCATGATGATCATGCTTATTGTTGTATTTGTATCCTATCCAGCCAGTTTTTTTTTTGTATGGATGAATGAATGAATGAGAACACATTCTTTTCCTTGAGGAGTACAAAGTAAACGAGATAAATTTATGGATGGCCGCTGTGGGCTTAGTGATGACCATTTCTGACTACTAACGAAACTGGTGAGGAGAGAGGTCTCTACTTGCTCTTCATGTTCCAAACGTCAACTACAAATTTCCCTTGAGTCACGTTATCGGTTTTGGAGAGAACGAGCTGGCTGAATGTATGAATAAGCCAGCTCATCATACATACAAGCTTTCCATGTGGAGACATATCTTTATTCCAAGAGAAAACAGGGAACAAGCAAGGAAGAGAGAGAGAGAGATTGTGGCTGCTGCTGAATAATATTATGCAGCTTATTCCATCGCCATCATCATCATTCCAAATATAGCGTTAGTTTACTCTTGCAAAATAGTAGTCTACAAAATTCTTCCTTCCTCATCTTCTCCAACCACAACAACAAGGAAAGAAGTATACATACATAGCGATGGACTGGTTTCCTTTTCTTTGTCATTGAAAATAGAAAGAAAGGGAAATCTTTTCCAGACTCTACAAAAAATGGACATGGACATCAACATGTTCTGGTATGTAGGTTTCCAATTCTCCCACAGCTGCACTAACAACAGCACCAGATGAATCAGCTTTCTTTTCAGTTCATATATGCATCGTGAATGTGTCTAATACACGCAGGCAGACACAGATGGACTATTGCTACTTTTACCCTTAACAATAGTAATTTAAGTACAATCAGTGTAGTTTCTGGTTCTGACTTCATCATGTAATCTTATAAAAAGATGGTGTATATATTTCCCTCCTTTTAATATACTTGATTGTATGAAAACGACAACGAGGAAAAGAATGAGAAGAGATATGGATGAATAGTAGATTATTTTTTTGGAAGGACCAGACGAGATCGTATAAACGATAAGTCTAGTTAGTAAAGGGAACATCACAAATACTTTTTTTCCAAACCAAAAGTACATCGAACATTTATAGAATCTATACGCTCCCAAAAAACGGAAAAGAATGTTATTTTCTCCCGAATTAAATCACAATACGAGAATTCCTTTGAATCTGAATTAATAAGTCAACCATTTTTTATGCTCTCATTTTATTAGCATATTCATTGAAATAGTCGCTTAGTCATTGTTGATTGTATATAAATAAGTCATTAATTATTTTCTATCAACAGTTACCGTTTGTCAATTTTTATGCAAAACTTATTCCATGATTTTTCTCTGAATTAATATAAAAGTAGCTTTTGTGTACTTGGTTAGCTAACCAACTAACCATTTAGCCTACCCACTTATAACCCTTTCACAGTCCACTACTTTTTACTTCACGGAAACCTTCACATTCTTCCCTAATGCCTTTAATCAAACTGATAGCAATCACAGGGCACAACATTTTTCCCAAGCTTTTTAGCAGTTTAAGTACATATATTTAGCAACAGTGAGTTGACTCCGAGTTTGTTTGTTGTTTTAGTGAGTGACCAGCGATAAAATGTTTTTTTTTTCTCTGGGAAAAAGTTCTCCAAACATAATGCTCTTACTTTTCTCGTCCACTCCCAGCAGCAGTTTTTTCTGCACTAAACCAAACCAGAAAAAAAATTACAAAAGTTCCGCGACCACCGTTTAACCATACATACACCATACCATAAATGGATATTGCTGGATAATGGCAAAAAAAAAGCTCGAAGAAAAAAATAGTGACTAGAGACCCAGGAAAGAATGATAATGATCGCTGTCACTGGTAAACAGGCGTCAAACTCATAAGAACCCGGAAAAAATTGCAATATAATGTGAGTGTGCCAAGTGGAGTGAGGCGATGGCTTACATGCATGAATCTGTTTCATATTGAAGCTGTTGTGAGTAGTTTTGCTAGACAAATAGCACACTAATGAATCCACTTGTACATTTTCAAGCAAAAAAGGTTTTCGTGTACTTATTTCCTATTTGTTAGGATGATGCAAGCAATACACAAGGTTTGTTGGAAGCTTGGAAAAAGTGCTTTGGCAAGTTTGCTTACTTATAGTACCACTTTAGCATATCAGCTCACCAGTTCCAATTTATACTCTGGTTGTGTTTTATACACGCCATTGCACTCTGTAGCCTGACCCTTTTTCACATGTGAAATCCGTGTGGCGGGGCATGAAAAACATTTTTGTTCAAGTTTTATCTATATTGCTCATCACCACTCCCCAAAAACCAAGTGAACACTCAAACATCAGTGTGGCATGGAATTATCGTGACTTTTTTTGTTTTTGCTTTGCTTACATTTACAAAACATCATACTATTTAATATATATCACTGAACTGACCTCTCTGGTCACCAAACATCTCATCACATTTCAGTTTCCTCTTTTCCTGCTTTGACTCCCTTCTACGGGGAAAGTAAACAAAGTTGGATAAATGTTGTACATGATGATAATGATGGGATGGGATGGTATGACTTAAAACATTGGGTCGGAAGAGCAGACCAAAAAAACATCATCGTCATCATGCCATTAACGATCTGTATCTAATGGATAAAAATTTTTAGAGCTAGAAAAAAAACAAAGAAAAAAATCTGTGCAAAAAATATGCATCTATACATTTATGTGTCATTATGCTGTAGTTACTTGTCATATAAGCATGCTATTTTGGTTGGGAAAGGATGGAGAATTAATGTCAAGCCAGGTCAGCCGACCATATCCATGTCACTAGTCCCCAATGCTTCTAACTCACAAGGTAAAGATTCTTGCTGTGCAACAAGCCTTAGAGCTTAGAGTAACCCTTTTCGCTGTTATAATTCCTTTACACACTGAACAATAATAAATTTGCATTTATTTTTAACATAAAATGCGTTAAAAGAATGAGTAGTTAAATATGAATAGCAATTAGTTATTTTTCAGCAATCACATGGTTTCAAATATAATCGAACGGTTTTGCTGAAATCCGTACACACTCAAGTAATACCTAGTAAGTTGAAGACAACGTTTTTACCACTTTATACACAACTTTTGCTTGTTATATAATAATTAAGGGAAAATGGCTTCAAAGTGGATATGCCACACGCTTTAGTAATTATACTTACTCATTTGTGTTGGATTAATTACGAAATCCCAGTAACATCTGGCAGACTGCAACAGTAAACTATGCATAAAATTGTGTGGTACTCAAGAAAAACAAAAATAACTGCATTATGGAAACCTGAATATCATAGCTGCAAATACGGAAAATCTCTCTATCTAATAATATGCACACAAACACAAACTTTGACTAGAATTTCGCGTACAACTTTCCAAAAAGACGTGTAATCAGGGTGCAAAGTCTAAAAACCATTCAACCAAGCAACCATATATTCTCGATTCTTGTTTTCTAGAGGAAAGAAACAAACTCTTATCAAAATGCATAATCATCTTTTCCTTTCCTCTTCGCTCATCACGTCATCAAAATATCAAAACACGAGAAAATAAATGCGTATACATATAATTATTGTGACTCTTTCAGACATTTCTAATTTTCAAAGAAAAGTAAAAGTAAAACACATGCATCCATTCACCACAAAGTGCATTCTACACAGAAATTACATGTAATGCTACGTGCATTTGCCATCGTATCGCCATCATCATTACTATTACTAATATTCCTTTTCCTGTCAAACCATATTTAGTTTATTTTACTTGAGCAACAGAGAATAAAGTGAAAGTTGAAAAGTTTGCACTAGATATAACAAGCAAAAGGGAAGGTTTAGTAATGCACTATGCGGCAGTGGTGGTGTGGGTGGCGGTAGTTTGTGGGTGATGCGGTGGAATGACGATGAAAATAATAATGATAACTACAAAACACAAGGAAAAAAAGTACGACAGGATGTGTAACATGACGGTGGTGGAGCTACACACCCTTGTGGCATACAAAACACCCATTTGTACCCTTTTTTCTCTCTACGAAACTATCGTCATTCTTGTTGTTTTCATTTCATGACAAGGAGCAAAAGAGAAAGACAACTAAGGTTACTTTACACAGTGAAAATACACGGTAGTATGGTATGGTTAGTTGTTGTTACTGATGCATAGTTCCTTCTCAACCGTGTAATAATATGGTGTGCTGTGATGATCATGATGATGACAGGAGAGATGATGATGCCGGGGAAATCAGACGGTGAAACATTGAGGAACAGAGTCACCCCAAAATACCGTTCTAAAGCAACTTATATGAGATAGACAGTCATATAGCTTGTGTATGTAGATATTTTCTCCTTCCTACTGTATACTTACTTTACATTCCACCGGATTCATCGAATGCACATCCTTGTTATTGTAGTTAATGCTAGTGACTAGATGGCGACGATGTGATGTGCATTTATACATTTTGTATGTTATATTTCATATATAAATATGCGCTACTTTTCTTCTAGAATACCACGGCGGTGACGGAAGAAGAGAAGAAAATGATTGCGACAGAGACACACGAAAAAAGAAGATTGAAGATGAACGCATAAGCATAATAATCATCATGATGATCGTAGTCATCATCATCAGCTTCAGTAAGCACAGGAGACAACGTGGTAGCATCAACATCATCCCAAAAGTCTCAAAACACACAACTTTTTGGACTCTCTGTAGAGCAAGTTGGTGATGTGATGTGTATTTCTCTGAGAAAGCAGCTCGACAGACATGGAGAAAGTAGCAGAACATTGAATTTCTAAACAGCAGCAGTAGCAACAGCAAACACCCAGAGAAGAACTATTAAAAGAACATGAGAAATAAGGAGTGAGAAAACGCAACTTTTAGTCAAATGAACGCATAAAAACTTGGAGAGAAATATACATGCGTTCATTTATAAAGCGACAAGTTTTAACTACGAGGAATAAAACAAGGATGATAAGAAGAACACCACACCAAGTGGCCTGCCCTTCTATCATAATCATCGGTAGTAGCAACATAGCAGCAAAATCATCATCGTCATCCTCTCCTTCCTTCCTCTTCCTCCTCGCATCTTGCTTTTCTGAGTGAATAGTAAACCAGAACACAAGAAAATGTGAATATGAAAAACAGTCAAAAGCAAAAGCGGATGTTGGGAAGGCAATGAGGATGTCAGCAGGCAGCAGTGGCAGCAGTAAAGATGGTTGTGTTTTTGTGAGACAAGAAACCAGAGGAACGCCTTTGCTTTTTCCTTTTCTTGCTGGTTTTCGTTTGGTCTTGTTTTAAAAAAGACATGCTACACGCCAAACTCTCCTCTGCCCTTGCTGCTGTTTTACAAAACCAGCACCAAAAATCCTACAACCCTTTTCTCCTTTGCTGTCCTCTTCTTTCTCTCCTCATCATCGTCGTAAACACAGCTGCGCCTATTTGAACAGAACCAAAAGTTGCGTGTTTTGCCCTCTGTGTCTGAACCAAAAGATTTTTCTGCTGCTGCCAATTCAAAAAAATATATAGTCGTTGTGTGTAGCTGGTTTTGGCTTGTAAACTCTGATGGTGAATAAAACTGTAATCCAAGTACACACATTTTAGTCCACAGTACAAGACAAAACTTACACATAAAAAGCTTGTCAGAGAGGTGAAAGTAAAAGTTTGCTTGTATTGAAAACTGCTGTTGTAGTTCTTTATTTTCTGTGTCGGCCTAAAGAACAAAAAAGAGTTATTTAGAATAAAGGCTTTTTGTTGTTTCGAGACATAACTAACAAGGCTAGTGTAAAATGTAAAACTTTTACTTTTCTTTCTTGGGTGTTGATAGTGATGATGATCATAATCATCATGTTGCCTTTTTCTTCTTCACTCTTCCTGTTTTCAATACAACCAAAAGCATCAAAAAATTCTATTTATTGCATACACACTAGGTTTGCTTTTAAGATGCGTAAAAGAGTAATAGCTAGAGAGAGTCTTTGTTGGTATGAGTGATGATCTATCTGATCTTGCCCCTCAACTCAACTGCTGATCTTATTTTGTATGTAAAGCAAGTATACTATTATGCATACATATGAAAATACACAGTGTTGCCAAAATATATATTTGTAACGTGTAACCAGTTTTATGTACTGACTACAACTACAACACAAGTCAAACTTACAATCAATAAAACCAGTAAGGAAGCATATTACACAATCATCTTTGTAGACTGCCAAACTAATGCATCGTTTATTCCTTCTCTCTTCTCTTTCTTTCCTCATCCTCTTTCCTTCAAAGGAGAAAGCTGTTGTGATAGTTGAGAAAGACTTCTTTTGCATATTTTTTTTATAGATACACGTCTATGATGACGACGATGATGATGAGGCGAATGTTATCTGTATCCAAATTCAACGTTCTCTACTGCCTTTTCCCGTGCATTTTCTCTCTTGATTCGGTTCCAGTTCTAAAGTCTCTAGTAGCTTTGTCTTTTTTTCCTGTGTGTGTACTGTGAACCATCTACATAATGTGGTACACAAACATACATAATAAAACACAGCATGCAGTAGCAGCAGCAGAAAAGCATCATTCATGATGATGAGTTGAGAGAAGCCAACAAGGAGCAAAGAGTGCAAAGGCAAGAGAAGGAGCAGCAGTGGTGGTGGTGGTTCTCTGGCTGGTGCTACTTGCTAGTTTTGCTCTAACAGCTTGAAAGAAATTCCTTCGGGAAGCTATATATGGTTTTTATTTGGTAGACTCTATATTATATACATACACTGCTTAGTTCTTAGTATTGATGGTGGTGTTTGTCTGCCAGAACCAACAGAGCTCTTTGCCCCTTTTCTCTCCCTGATCTGATCTGGCTAGATGATGACTACTAGGAAGACGACGTTGGTGGTGGCAGTGGTGGTGGTGAGCACGCCGAAGAAGTAAGCGTGAGTATTTTAGTGTTTGTATGCCTATATGTGTATACTACGCTCATTGCGTGAACTTACATTATCGTTTAACATACAAGAAGAGAGAAAGGGAAGGAAAACCTGCATGTTGGTCAGGTCACAAGCCCAGTCGCTTGCAAGAAGCAGCAGACACAACACACAACATCTACCACCACCAGTTGTTGAGTTGAGTTTGAGAAGAGAAAATAGGGGAAGAGAAAAAATATTCAAAGCTTGACGTTCCTCTATTATTACATATTTCGTTGGAAGTAAAGAAGCAGAGCAGATGGGAGCTTCTGGATAGGTTGTTGCAAAGGTGGTTTGGTTTTTCTTGTATTCGAGGAAGTAGGGGTTGTGTTGCTGGAAAGAACAAAGTGAGTTAGTTTTTTTTGTTGCCGTCTCGGAAGAAAGCTACTACTGCACACATAATTTCTAGGCCAAAGGGATACATAATACTTTACGTATTGTATCTATTAGTATATTTTACATTAAGAAGGAAGGCTTTTAGTAGAACAAGAGACTAGACGCATATATCCGCATCGGGACACATAAGTTCGTGATTGGGATTTTTATTTTGATGGCAACCAGGTAATAACAAGAGAGAAAGTGGTTCACAGCAGTTCACCTTGTGTATCCGCCGCTGCTACCGCAGACAGTGGGACTTGGTATCCTTCTAGTAATTTTCGTTTTTACTCTCTTTCTCTCTCTCCACTAATATTTCCACGTAATTTAAGCGTTGTTTGTGTGAGTTCCTTTCAATGTGCTTAGTAAGCATATAGGTGTGTTGTTATTACTATTCACGACGTGTACTCTAAACCGCAAACAACACAATTCGACCTTGTGTGTTTTTATGTGTTATTATTATTGTGTGGGGTTGTATTGTCATTAATAATAGTACCTGTTACTTAAATAGCTTTACGGAATTACATTGCATTGTGGAAGATAATTTTCACCTGAACATTTTGACTATCATCACAGCCTAACATATAATATAACACATGTGTATAAGCTATAAAAGGACAAATCATCATATAAGTTTCTTAAAAGGAGGTAAACAAAAAAGAAATGTTGAAGGGAGAAAAATAGAAAGAAGACTTTTAAAGAAAAAAGTCAAGTCACTAGTAACATTTGTAATTTTCATTGCATTGCAACTCTTCTCAGAGCAACAGACCGTAATTCGACTTAGTGTTCCCACTAAAGTAGGTACTTAGAACGCAATAACTGTAATCTGGTGAAAATCGTGGTGGTAGAGAAGTGGAGAGTTGGGAAGGGAAATCAACAAAAGATGCATTTTCTTCCAAGTCACTGCAGATGCTACAGCTAACATCAGATAGACAGATTCAAGAAGAGATTCACTCGTCCTCGGATGATGAGAATGAGAAGAGGAAAAAATCTGAACTGAAGTGAAGAGGTGTTGATGTACAAATAGACAGACAAGGAAAAAAAAGTTGTAATAGACTTCTACACTTTTTTTTGCCGTCTTAAAGGAAAAAAAACTATTACAAGAGTGGTAGTAGTGTGGTACGCGTGAGGGAGAAAATCAGGAGAAAATGGTTGAGCAAATAAGCCTATATCACCATCATCAACCATCGGCATCATCATCATACGGCTATTTTGTAGTAAGCCTCTTTTATTTCTTTTCTCTCTTTCGGCTCGTGTAGTACTATTTTCTCCATAAAAACCATTATCAGCTTCAGTCTATTTTTCCCCTTTATAGCAACCACTACCAAACAACAGCCCACCTACAAGCTAGTTATATATATACGTAAAACGTGTGTAATAAGTATGTGTACAAATGTGTTTTTTGTTCTGTCGGTTAAAACTATGTGGACATAAGTAGCATTGTGAGAAATTGGCTCAAGAAGAAGGATTGTGTAAGGAGTACTCTTGAGGGAAGTAAAATAAAAAGCAAGTGCTTGCATACGACTTTTGTGTGAGTATAGGACGGATCTCCTCAGACTAGACAAGACGTGTGTATTAGATGATGAAAAGGAGGAACTCAGGAGAGTGCTTTGTCTGAACTCTATGCTATAGTCTTATAAGAAGACAGACAATCTCAACTTGCAGCTCACAATCAGAAGAATTTCGACATTGTCTTCTTCACCATAATAAAAAGAAACATCTTTCTTACATGTACATGTGTGAATACACGTATGTATTTTTTTCTTGGTAAAATAGACGATGAACACTTTATCCAAAAAAAAACCTGCCTGCTGAGTTGATGTGTCAGTATAAAATGCAGAGGTGGTTGTCTGTCTGCCTGTGAAGGAGAAAGCACTCTCTGGTTAGGATTTTTTTGTGTGTTTAGATAGGCAGCTGAGTTTATATAAAGAAAACTTATGTGGTGGTGGGTAATGATAATAATAATGCTGACAACGACCACGAGGATGAGGATAAGTTGGGTTGTGCGATGGTAGTCGTGGTGGCATTGAAACGTTGAACGTGCAAAGGATTTTTTTCAAGTTACAACCAAACCACAACATTAGAAATAAACGTTAAACTAGTAGACATAGAGTGAGTGTATTTTTTTGGTGAGAAGAAGAGTAAACCTTGCCCATTGTCTTTCTCTGGTTTTATGAAAGAAAAAAAAGTACGAGGGGGCATCACTCTGTTCTTTGAGGTTGAGGTCCAAAATACTAAAAGGGCTTTGTTCTTTTTGACGTAATGAAAGCTCCCTTGTCTGTCGTCGTCCTTGTAGCTCCATGAGAATGATGAGTAAGTGTGTGTCAGTGTCTTCCTACACACAGTACAATTGTAGATCGTAGACAAAGTAGATATAACATGCAAGCAGTACATGTCTAAAAAAAAATCTGTCTCAGTAGCCCCATATTTGCTTTGCTACAAAACCTTAATCTCTCTCTCTCTCTCCCTTTTCTTCTCATCACCGTCAAAATCTTTTTCTTGTCAGTTTAAGTTTTCACGCTTTTCATTAAGACCATCAGTGGTGGTGACAAAGGAGCTGAACAAACGCACAACTAAACTCATAATATCGAATGCAAAAAACAAATTTGAATTCTTACACTGCGTATTATAATAAGTATAAAGTTGTATGGGTTGACATGCGTGAATTTTTTTCTATTTTTTGACGAGCATTATCAACCTAACAAATCTTTTGGGCTTATTCGCATGACTAATTAAATTAAGAATCTCATCTTAGACATAGAATAAAGAATATATACTGCCTAGAAGCGACATGAAGCCTATTCCCCAGCTTATATGGCATGTAAACTCTAATGTACCATTATAACTTAGCGACCAATAATTTGAATACTCAACTTGATTTTTTCCCATGAAATCCTTCGGATCGAAACATGTGATCTGTTGCGAGCACTCTTAAAAGTGCATTTAATTACAAAACAAGTCTAAATTCTAAATAGATTTCTACAACTTGAATATCATCATGGATACACTGGTACATTACCTTATACATGCCGTTTTCCTGTGATGTCGTCTCTATCGTACTCTAAGATCTTAGAATATAAAGTAGATTTTTTACTGTTTAAAAATCGATTTTTTTTTCTACAGAAATTTTTAGCACTTTGTATACAGTAAAAATTGATCTGTGTTACGTGAGTCCACATACTAAAAGAGAATTTAGAGTCTATTACATAGTCATGTTCTTTATTATAATAAGCAGCTAGCATTAAATTGGCAAACTATTTCTGCAAAATATGCCTTTTCGAGAGTTTTTGTTCCTTTCACCACTTGTTATTATAATTCTACTGTGCTACAAAACTAAAAAAAAGTTAGCCGGCTGTATTCAACGAGTTACAAAGATTTTTATTCTTACATTTTGTGTATAGTGTGGCGTGGGTGTTCTTAACGGTTTCCTTCACTCCTCTTTTTCTCTTCCTCTACTTTAACCACTTTACTGAGTTGTTGACTGTTGCTTTTTTCTTTCTTATTTTAAAGCAAAAGTATTAAGCATATACATATACTCCTTTATCTCTTTTATCTTTCCTTTACAAAGTCTTCTGACTTGGGTATCTATATACATCTCGTAATGTCGCTTTATTGTGTTTTTCTATCTTATATAAAACTCATAATATACTAGCTTATTTCCGTATGGAGAGGAAGTTGCGTTTTTCTCTACTAAAATGATAAAAATAAAATGCCGTCTTTAGATAAGTTACTTTGACAGAGCTCATGAACTCGTTCAATATGTATTAAAAGTCAAGTAGCACAAATAATAGTAAAAAGTAACATGGTGGATATTCAACAAGGTTTTCTTTTCTATTTTCTCCAGTGACGTTCTTTTAGATATCCAGCAGCATAAATAGGGACAACAAAAGCAGCCTCTCATCTTCTCTTCATTAATATTCGTAACAAGTAGAAAGAATAACGCTAATAACCTCTTAGAACTGACAACAAAAAAGAACACTTTCTGCAAACTGTGTTAGTGTGTTCTGTGCAAATGAAAGTTGTTATTTATACCGAAACATGAACTAATATATAGAATCGTTTGTGTGTGCCCGCTGTAGATGTAATAAAGTGGAAAAAGTGAGTGATCCTTACAAAACAACAATAACAGACAGAAACACATTCTTATAATATACATAATAACATACAAATGTATGTATTTCCAGAGAATTGTCATAACTGAGAAAAATATATTTCTTCGGACTAATACACCAAAAAGCAAAAATATGAAAGTGGAAATGAAACGAATAAAAAACACATATAAAACCTGCTGACGCAGCTCCAAAACGACCCACAACCGACCAAACTAAACACAAACCAACGTGACAACCTTTTTTCTGCCAGAGCCTTACGATCTCTATATAACCATCCGCATCCGGATACATTGACTACAGACACTACAAAGTCACAAGTGGTACCAGCTTCACACCACCGCCATCACCACCACAATATTTGCAAACGAATTTTTCCTTCCTTTTTCCTCTGAGAGCGAGCGATAGCACCCCAGAAACCTCGCCAGCCAGACAACGTGTCTATAAAAAGTATTGACTTTTAAAGAAACAAAGTACCTACAACACCAGACACTCTACTCTACTCACTTTTTTCTAAGAAAAATGTATAAATATTGACTTGATACCTATATAACACTTATTCAATTCTTTTCCCTTCATCCGAGAAGATCAACAGCTGCTACAACTTTACAACAACAGGCGTCAACTATATCACATATATATTTATTTATCAAAATTATGCATGAATAAACCATTCATACTTTTACACACACACATACAAAAGACTTGTGTCACTAAAAAGAAAGAAAAAACTGCTTGTTGGAAAGAATGAAGCGTGGTAATTCTACTTATGCTACTGAGCTTCTATTTTTGAAGACGAGATTCCATTTTTTTCTCAGTGGTGCGAGTGTGAAGATTTATTGAACTATAAAAAGTAGCGAAGAACACGGCCGACAAAACTAAAAACTTGTAAGAAAGCAGAAAAAAATAGTCTCATCATTTTTGCTGGTGATGCTGATGTGATGGTCGTTACATTCATATACATTTATGATTCATGTGTGCAGATATTTTTCTTGTGTATTTGAGTGTGTGAATAAAATATTTCATATATAAGAGTTAATAGAAAAGTGTAAAGAGTATAAATAGCTATACTTCATCTTCATGCCATGCCACCTACGTTTTTTCGCACTCACATGATATGATACGCAGCAGTAAAACTTGTTTTTAGTGTGGTAAAAAAATATTTTTTCTCTCGAATTGCAAAAATTTTGTCTGTCAAAATGACGCTACTAATGCGGGAGGTAAACTACAGCAAATTTCAGCGGTGGACTTGTCTTCCTTCCACGCTGTCTTCATGGCTGTGCCTGCAACTTTTCATCCACTTGGTTTTCATACAGTCAGGTAAGCATTATGTACTTTCCCAGTAGTACTTTAATATTCTGATTTTCTACTTTGTAATTTTGAGACTTTTGTCATTTCTGACTTTTGTATGACATATTTTGAACATAATTGTATTGTATATATAAAGATAACCATGTGACTGCGACATTGTTAGTAGATAATGATCTACATAAGATATCCAGGCAAATTTTCAATTCCTTAATTAATTTACATATTAGTATGAAACTACAGAGCAGAGTAAACGAAGTAATAAGAAACAAATTGTTTCCATCTTTTACAAATGACATGGCTTAAATTCATATCCTCTTCCAAATTAAGACAGCTAAACTTTCTCTCTCTTTCTCAAGGAATGGCAGAAATTTTTCTGTGTGACAAACGCAAACCAAGTATAACAATAAATATGTGTGGTTTACTCACTTTGTGTGAGAGCTCTTCTCTAAAACTATAAGATATTCATGGAGTTGTACTAGAGTATGAAACGGAGTATCTTAAGATGTGTCGCTACTTAACAAAGACCTCTGTAAAAAATAAACACAAGACCACTTTACCTTCTCACTGTCTGGAATTCTTCGCATTTCGCATGCACGCTTACCCACATAAATACCATATTATCCATAAGACATCAACTTGTCTTTGTAGACACATATGTTTATGGGTAGTCTTTTACCAAAATTGTTGTTTTTGTTGTACATATTTTCACTTTTCCCGTGCCATAAATTCCACTTTCTCACAAATTCCTTTCATGTCATTCTTCTGAAGTATCATATACATCTGTCGTAAGGCATAGCCGACGGATTCCTTTCTTTCTTCATCATTCCCAGCACAACACACACAATCTTAAAGGAAGAATGTTCTCTCTCTTGTAAATATGTACTTGCATGTTGCTTTACTGGTTAGCATAGTATGCTGTTGGTGTTATCCAGGCCATTTACGTATTACTGAAAAATTTACGCTTTTCCTGCCTTTGAGTATACCATAATGGAACCTCATATTACAATCATCGTCTTCATTCCATTGTATATCTTCAATCTTACAAATATAGCACGTTATATATTATCACTACCAATCTGCATATTTATGTATGAGTTAAAGTTCCTTCTCCTTTACGCCTGTTTCTGTGTTGTCTTCAGTTTTTATGTATTTTATACTTGTGTGTTTGTATGATTACGGTGGTGGTGGTGATGATGATGATGATAGTAAGTGTAATAATAAAAGCTATAATAATCATTTCAAAAAGTTGCATTCCTCCATTGCTCCTCTGCACACACCAACCCTTTTCCACACGAACTTGATGGCTTTAATTATCCTCTCAAAAAGAAAACACATCTGAACTTTATTCTAAAGGGAACAAGCAAAAAGTAATAGTATTCTCATAATGTGAACGCATGTAAATTGTTTAAATGCAAACATCCATTGCTACTTTTTCGTTAATTTACATGAATGCATTTATTCACAGAGCAGAAGAACAGAAAACAGAGCAAAGTACACAGAAGACACATGGCTCAGAGTAAACTTAGCTTGGAATACAGCAAAGTGTAGGAAAATATTTAAAGAGACCGCAGGCCAGGAAATATAAAATACAGAGTAAAGAAAAAGGGACGGGAAATGAGAGACAAAATATAAAGAAAAAGACGGTAGTGAGGAAAATATGTTCATATTATAAATTATAACAGCGTAACAATTTGTGCGTTGTGGATACTAAAAAGTAGCATTCTCATCCTCATCCGATCCCCACTCCCCACACACACGACAGACATTACCTAAAATTCATTGCGTTTTTAGTACAATGTGTGCCTATTCTCTTTTAAATTTACTTTACTTTTCGTTACGTATACATTTTCTCACTTTTCTCTTCTGTTCTTCATTTTCCTCGGTCTCAATCTCAAAATAGAAAAGCGTCTCTCTTCAAAGCTTCCTTCACTCTACATATTTACAAGCAATTCCCTAAAGAATGAGTTTATGAATTGCTCATTTGTTGCCTTTTCCTCAAGTGACTGAGCACTTGAATGAAAATGAAGTGATGTTAGGTGGAACTTGTATGAAAATGAAGAATAAAAGTTGCAAGTTGTTGCAACATCATCATCATTGCCATCATAGTCATCCTCATCATCATCTCATCACCTACATTATAATATAGCTTATATCCCACACTTTTTCAGTATGCATCTCTATTATTACCACTTTCTCTACAGAGATATGAAGCCTTGTACAAATTTCCATATGAAGCTATTTCGTTTCTCTCTCTCTCTCTACTTCTTACATTGCAGTTGTACCATAAGTAAAACTCTTTAAATTGGCTGTCGCTTCTACTGTTGATGATGATATAAAAAAGTACAACACGTACTTGTTGTACTTTTCTCTCGCTGCCGCCTCTCTCATATAACTAATAAAAGAATGAGCTACAGCTTTGCTGCCATCAAGAAAAGTTGCCAGTTCAGTTCTTGTCACGCTACTTTTCCTTTTCCGCTGTTGTAATCGTGGAGTCCTCTCTCATCCCGCTCATCTGAAAAATGTACGTTAGTACACAATACCAACTAGAACACTCTCCACATCTCGCTGACTTTCTTCTACTTTATTTTCTCCTATTTTTGCAGTTTCTCTTTTTTCCAAAAACTTTATACGGATACACACTTTTTGTACTCTCACTGACTATCTTAAAATTTACACTTGGAAAACCTTCCGTTAAAAAACCTGACAAACTAGCTAGACCCCCGTCTTTTTCCATATTATTCCTTCTTGTTACAAACGCAACGTGTCAACGTGAGCTTGGGGAATGAGTAATGTAACAAGACGAAGTGGTACTGAAACAGTCGACAAAACACACAGACATGCATATATTCCTCTTTACCACACAATGGACTCTAATAACAATAGCCTAAATAACCGTCCGACGGTAGTACACTCCTTCCACCTCTACCACCACCGCCGCCATCATCACCGTGATCATCATCATTATCATCGTCATCATCATCACACGGCAAACTGAATAAAAAAACTTTGCTTACTTTTGCTTTTCTCGGCCGCTAACATCTCTTGTTCAACTCTTTTTCTTAAACAGAGCTTCCTTTTTGCCAGTATCATGTCTAGTAAGAGAGGCAGTGAGAAAAGAAAAGAAAAACGTTCACGCATTCCTCCTTTTTCTCCTTCTTCATTGTCGATACAAAACTTGTACTGTATGCACAGCCTGAGCTCATTCTTCAAACAAATCATGAATTTCATTTCATCAAAGTCAAACAATTATTTCCCTATCAAAGTGTAAGTAAAATTTCTACTAAGACACGAATAGGCAGAAGGAGTGAGAAAGCAGGAGAAAAAAAGACGCCGCATCTCTTGTACGCGTGTTACATGTTTGTAGATGGCTGAAGTTGTGGGAAGCGGATGAGAAAAGCGGAATAAATTGGAAACGTGACAGGAGAATGATTCAGGAGGATACAAAGAAGCAAAGTATATAAAAACTTGAGTCTATACAGCTTGATTCGGCTACTTCTCCTGATCACACACAAACAGACACACACTTTTTTCGGTAGACACTCGTTTACAGCCAGGCACGTTTACATTAAGTGTACACACTAGAAATAAGATAATGTGTTGTCCTAAATATATATACATTTTTTGTATATTTTTAGAAAACTGCTGCGTAATACATATAGCAGTTGCCCAAACAGTCCATCTCTTTGCTAGAAAGTAAAAATATGTGTTGAAAATAAAAACAAAGAGCTGATATTATCAACACATCTTCAAGTTCTACTTACACCAGTGAAAGAAGACACTCTCACGTTGTATTTTTTCTTCTCTGATGTCCTTTTTATTAGAAAAAAATCTTCCTTTGTCTTAGGTCTTTTTTATTCTTAAAGTACAGATTTCTCATTCATTGTTTCTTTTATACTTTGGTAAACAACCGATAAATGGAAAACGTATCAAGATAATAGATAACTGACTTAATATAAAAACATGCATGATTTTTTGTGCAGATTGTACCCATTTTTATAGGTGCACAGCTTATTTTAGTTTATACCTTCTTTCCTTGTCTTGATTTTGTGGTACCCGGTAAACGATAGAGAATACGTTAGGTAAATGCACGTTCTTCATAACAGAATACATCAAAATTTAAGTCGAGCTTAATCTTCCGGCGATGATGTATGCAGAATATTTTTTCTACCATCGACAACATGAACATGTATAATGAAAAAAGAATATATTATGTGCTAACAGAAAAAATCCCTTGTTGCTTCTGATCTTCCCAGAAAAAAATACTCTAGTGAACATAAAAAAGGCAAAACTCCTACTCTGAAAAAACCTTCCTCTGCAAATCGCATTTTCTTATGCACTCTCGTAATTTTTTTTTTCTTCTTGTTGTTGCCCCTTTTTTGCAGGCTACTTGCTTTGCCTTTCCATTGCCACAAATATAAACGACAGAAAGAAGAGAGAGGCAAGCTTGAAAATAGATTCTGTAAACACTTCCATATTTCCATGCTTAAGAAAAAAGAAATAAAAACCAACAGCGGCATAAATACAAAAAAAAAAACCAGTAGCACGCGGCACGGGTTAGTAGTCTTTTAACAGGAGAAGGACTACGTTGAACGAACAAATAAAAACGCAAAAAAAAACTAAAGGATTTTTCTCTACTTTCTCTTTAAAGGGTATTTTCCTTAAGTATTACCATATTTATTACATTACACTTTTACACACAAAGGGAAGAAGAAGAAAAGAGAGAATAAGAACGTAAATAAGGATTTATTATACTACTTCAACTGGTGCGGAAAACAAAAGCTTTCTTAGAAGAATAAAAACTGATAGTGAAGATCGACTTGTATAAAAAAACAAGATACTTTTATGCAGAATATCCTACCATCGCCACTTACATCCAAAACACAGTCTTAAATCTATGGCGCTAAGAGAAATAATATGGAGAGCCCCCGCAAAACAACAGAGAATTTCTTTAAAAAGATTATAAGTAGACAACAAGCGCAAACGGCATGGCATCGCATGATGCTGTTGCTGCCAACATGTAAAATTGAAATGTCTACTAGTCTCTCTACACATCACATCATTGCACAACTCAAACACAAAGAGAAAAGATGTTTTTGTTGCTTTTCTTATTTTTCCACTGAACCAATGATCCCTTTATATTCCAATGATTTGCTTTCGATTTTTATTAATTTTTCCAAGACAAGGAAACAAGAAGTGACGATGAATGAATATCAAAGAAATATTTGCAAGTATATTCTATTCTCTATGCGCTCTTGCTACAGTCAGTATTGTTGTTCGCATCGCACATTTTGAACACAAAACTATTCATCAAAGAAAATTCTTCTGTAGCTGTAAAATCCTTAACCCTTTTTATTCTTCTGAGAAATCCTGAGATGTGATATTATGTGTGTTGTAACTGGTTAATGTAAACCACGTCGAAAAAAGAAGATGATCATGCAGCAGCACAACAACATGCCGATCATTTTGTGATTGTGACATTCCATGGCATACACACACGTCTTTGCAATCCGATCCTGATGAAAGCAACTTGATCCCTTACAGTATTTTCTTAAAAAGAGAAAGAAAAAACTAGAGATAATGCGTTTTTACTGCTGGTCTACTAGGTATATGTTCCAGTAAATACATATAACCTTCTATCAACCTAAATATATTGGGAAATACATGTATGGTGAGAAACTTCAACTTTAACCAAAGCATATCCACATCCTCACATGTCATTTAGAATCTAGAAAAGCTTAACCGAGAGAGAAAACAGCGGGCAGGACAACTACATATATAAACATACCTACATGTGTTTATATGGAGCTTAACCTTATTACTTTTTTGCTCACTTTTCTCCCAAACATTCTTCTTAAGGAAGGAGTAAAGACACTTAAGATTCCTCAGTGTGTGAAACTGAGTCTTGTCTTTGCCTTTCTTCTTCCTTTAGATCTTTTTTAACCAGTTATAATCACCATCGTCGTGATCATCGAAAGAGAAGGAAACGTTCTTTAACACAAATTCACACATACCCTCAGATTCTTTCTTTGGTTCACACATTTTCTTTGTCCTTGTCGTCGTGTCGTCGTCGTGTAGTTTAACAAGTAGGGAAATAACTGGAAAAACAAAGAGGATGATAGGATAGTTTGTTGGATGGAGGTTGAGATGAGTGGCATGCTTTGGATATTTTTCGTCCAAGTCATCACCATCATCATCAGCAGAAGCAGTGGTGGCAGTACTACAGATCCAGAGAAAGCAAACAAGCAGTAAAAGGATACGAACAAGAAGAAAATTTCTTCACACAGAAAGACAAGTAGACCGAAATATAATAAAACTTTGCTTAGTTATGTATAAATTGATGATGTAAGGAAGAAACTGTGTAGAAGCTTCTTTCTTTTGAGTGTCCAATATCTATCAAAACAGTTGATACGATGATCCCTTTTCATTTCTGCACTTTTTTTGTCTCATTTTCCTTCTCGACAAACCAAAGAGAGAGAGAGAGAGAGAAACTACTCATGTTTTGCTGCTTCTTGGTGCAGCAGATTCTACTATGCTTTATCTATATCCCGTCTTATTATCATTATTGGGAACAAGGAAAAAGAAAAGACATAAGAACATAAGAAGCCTTTGCAAAAAAAAGTCGGCGACAAAGAAACAGGCAGAGGCAAGACAAGACAGTCAGGAACGAACGGAAGCTGGAATTACGTAGATTGGAATTTATATTGGCTGCTTGCTTTCTCCTTGATTTCTGTATGTTCCTTTGATTATCTCTGCGTGTACTTCTTGTGATGTGATGATGATGTGTTCCTGATGCTGCTATTCCGCCTTTAGTGGTGGTGAAGGCGGTGCGGTGTGGTAGTGATGTGATGATCATGAAATGATGACGTTGAGACATCCACACAAAGATAGTAATGAAAGTAGTCAGAGAAGATAGTTTGTGTTTGTGATGTTATGTTCCTCCGTGCCGATGCTTAAAGGGAGAAGTAGACTTTCTTATAGACATTAGCTGTGTTACACGGATAGTATTTGATCTTCTCATATAAGCTACAAAGACGCACATTATAAATGTCATGTTTCTGGCTTGGAATCATTTTCACTTGATTCCTTTCTCTGTGATATGATGGTAGTAATGTGGTACATGGTGCCTCTCCGCATTATATCATATTATGATTTGATGATTTGCGGGTTAGGGTGTGTGTATAGGGAAACAGCTGGGAAATACATACATCGTAATATCTGGTCATGAAACGCTCGTCGTGATCTGAGATGAGATGATGACGAGAAGGATGTAGTCGACTTTTTGTTTGTGTGTGATCCTGATGATCCCTTTCTGTTATACTTTTCAAACTATCCTTTTTGCACATCAAATCCATCCAAAAAGTGTAACATGGGAAAGTACTTTATTCTTTATAAAAATAATAATAAAAGGATTACAAGACTTTATATTTTTATTATAAAAAGATACACGTACGACACGAATGTACATAACTTTGTAGTATAACGTGAATGTATGAAAAAGTTTAATATTTTTTATCTTTGTACTTATTTTACACTATAGGTATGCTGGTGGTGGTAATGGGACTACGCCTGGAAAGCATTTCCGTCCCTCAGTCAGCATCGAAAGGGAGCACGATCTGGCTTAGCTGTGACTACAGACTTGATGGGGATGGGGAGAAACTCTATTCATTAAAGTGGTACAAGGATAGTCATGAATTTTTTCGGTATATGCCCTCAGGCCCCATTCCTTCACAGACTTTCGACTTGCCTGGTGTCCATGTTGAAGTAAGTTAACTACACGCAAAATAATTAATTATTTTAATATATACAGTGTGTACCTTTCAATTTCTTGTGTGAGGGTTTGCTCACTCGACTCACATGGGGTGTACGTACATAGCTATCATCCTTATGAATATGCATATCTGTTTTTAAAAGTAGTTCACACATCCGTTCTGGGGCCATCCAAGACTAAACTGAAATAATGACGACAATGTAAATACATTAGACGAAATACCATCCTATTTTTGTAATGATTGTGCACTGTATATAATACCAGTTTCCTATTTCCTCCTCTTTTTCTTGCAATCAAATAAAATGCCCATAGAGTACTACTAGAACTAGTACTATCTCTTGAGTCAAGTCACAGGATAAGATTCCAATTTCCAAAGCAAGAAAAGAAAAAAAATTAAATTACTCCACCATGTCATTTTTCAGTATGATCCAAAAAAGTCAAAGTAGATTGCATTATGTTCAATTTAGTTTAATGTTTGTCAGCCATCGCAATCCCTGTAATTCGAGACACAGCAGTACCAAACAAAATGTTTTAAAATGAACAAACAAATTACAAACATACTTTCTCGTTCTACTCATGTAAAGAAGTATGCATATGAATATTATTTTGAGCATGTTCTACTTAAAGTACAAAAAATGGATCTAGAAAAAGCTAAGAATTGATGTGATCGTTGTCAAATAAAGGAAAACGAAAGTCGACTCCTCCATACATTCACTTTTAGAAAAACACAACTACTTCAATGGAAAAAAGAGAAGCTAGAAGGGAGATAGAAGAGAAAGGCAACGCATACAAAACAAGTACATCAAAAAGCCAGGGTGAAACGAAATTTGAGCCCCTACTTTCTCTCTAAGGCAAAATGTTAAGCTACACAATGTGTGCATACATTATTACAACAACAAGGAAGACGACCATGTCAACTTACATCCTTCTTCCTTTATCTTCACTCAGTATAAAATTTCTCCTTTTTTAGTTTTTTAAGTACGTTTGCACATACAATACATATATGAGCAGCAATAACTATCATCCTCATGTCATCATTGTAATCATCATCATCTTTCTCCTATTCACCATTCTCTCATCTTCATTTTCATCCTTACTTCCTGTACTGTGCTACGACTGTGGTACGGCACAACAGCTTGTCACTAAAAACCAAATGTTGAATATTTTTTCGTCAGTAGAGACAAATCTCTTTACAATCTTCATTTTTTTCTTTTTTTATGTGTATAAACATGTTTGTTAAGTTGTTGATGTATGTATACATGCAGCACTATGCACACAATTTTTTTCTCGGTCTGTTTACTAATATTGGCAAAAGGCATGCATAATATGTACAAATGTACATGTAACATTTTTATGGTTAGTGTATTTACAGCAGTCACATAGTTTTACAGAGATGTCAACCATATCAAGCTTCAAAGCAGCACAGAAAAATAAAAATGTGGAGACAGTCAAAAAGTCAAGGGAGAAAGGGAGTCACTTAGCTTAGTAAAGAACCCCAAAGCGTACAATAGACATGAGTGCAGAAAAAGACACAAGACAAGCAAGCATTACATCCGCTCTTGTTTACATGCCGTGTGGTTTCGTCTATTATGTTTTGATTGTTTACTGAGAATATGTGGGAGGAAAGCATCTTATGATCCTGAAGGAAGCATGCCAGGGAATAGTAAAAAATGTGTTCCGTTTTTACTTTCAAGATGCTACGCTTTGTGAGTAAACAAGGTTTTTCCTTTGTTGTGCACTTTAATGATGATAATATGATGACAAAGATGTCTTGTTATGCTAAATCTTTTGTCCATTTTTGATGCAAAACACTTTGTCCCAATTTCATGCAAAACATATAAAGTATCACATTATCTCTATCTTGGCTAAAGTTTTAATTTCATTTTACTGCGAAAATTTCAAATTGCCATATACCTTTAGGGTGTACTGTGTTGTGTTCCAAGTATACTGTGCACAGGTGGGCTTATTATAAGCTGTAAGTACGTCAATGTGACAGCTTGCAGAAATATATGTTGATGATGTAATTCTATTGGTGGTTGCAAAATATATAAAAGTATCGTCTGAAACACCTGTGCAAAATTCTAAGTTCAAGCTCAAGCCATAGAAAAAAGTTTAAAAAATAAGTGCTTGCTTGAATTGCTAAGAAAATTGCAATGGGACGGAGGGTGAGGTTTTTACCTCTGATAATCATCGTGATGATAAAATACCTATCTAGTTTTAAGACTGTGCCTAAAAAATCAGCTATGAGTAAACATGAAAGGTGAAAGTTACTTGAAGAAAAGATGTCATGATAAAAATCTCATGTATTTTCTTTTTCAGGCTAGCGACTACACACTAAAAAACGCAAATCGTGTGGTATTCAAGATGAAAAACTTACGGTTAAGTAGTGGAGGAACTTACAAATGCGAAATTTCTGCTGACGCACCTACCTTTAAAACTCTATCAAAGGAAAGCAATCTTTCAGTTATCGGTAAGTTTTTTGGGAGAATTCCTTCCTGACCGATCAATATATTATTGTATAAAGTACAATATGTAGTACTAGTTTATGTTTTAGTTTTGTAACAAAATACTAGTGAGCTGATTAATATTGATGATCTAATTTATCCTAGTTATTATTTTAAAATACTTAGTAATTTATTCTGATCAAAACTAACATTTCGTTCTGTTGTGTATACTTTTAGTAACTCCGAACACTCCCATGCCACGTTTGAGCAACTTTCCAAAGGAAGCCCATCTGGGTGGCAGGATTCGAGGAAACTGCTCGTTTCCTAAAGCCTATCCTCCTGCAAAGCTCACCTTTTATGTAAATGGTGCCAAGGTAAGTAAAATGATGATAGATTGATCCATTGTTACTCCAACGAATATTGATATGGATTGTGAAAGTTCATTAGATCTACTCCAGGAATCGCGAATAACTGGAATTTATATGCATACAGGTTGTTCTTAGAACTTCATGAATATACATTTTAATATACAAAAGTAAACCTTCATTACGTTTTTTAAAAAATAACCTGCATTATTCACAATTTTTTCGATGCACTCTCAAAACTTGTGATTCGGATCGTCGTAGGTATCAAGACATTTGAAATTGATTAGAATTAACTCCGATGTTACACTGGACTAAAACTGGGCTAAAAATGAAAATTGTGTTTGAAACATGCTAAAAATTTATTTTAAGGTTAGCTTTCAAAAACAAAATATTCACGAATAACGTTTTCTATTCCAGAACGTTTTTAATAACTTGCAACGCAGCACAAAGTATTATTTTAACAAGAGGACATTTTAGTTTTTAACTGTTATCTCTATTACATATTTGAAAATTATTAAAGAAAAAGCAAGGTGTAGTAAAGGACCACTTTCATACAAGTTAAATTGCTGAAAAGTAGTTTTAGAAGACCTGTTTAAAATTCGAGGACTTTCTCCCGACGTAAAATGAAAATGAGAAGTAACAAACCACTACAGTAAAGTATGTAAGCACCCAAAGTAGCAAAAAGGTCCTTGAGTTGTGAAGTTACTTTGTATAGAGAAACGACAATGAAATGAAGGGAAGAATGGTAAATGTTTTTTGTTCTTTTCTGTACTGTTACATAAGAGCCCCTCTGTTTTTTTGCTTACTTTGCTTACGTACACAATACACACAAAAGAATCAAAGAGAAAAAAACGCTAAATGGCTTGATAGCATTGTTGAGTATGAGTATTAAATGTAGAGATTGTTTATTACTCATGTAGCTGAAAGTAAATCTGTGATTTTGTTGTTTGTCCGTCTTTACATCTGTTAATACGTTTACTCAAAACTGTACTTTGCACAAATTTTATATGATTTTGGTGCACAGTACAGTTAAAGGAATTCGATGATTCTGTTAAAACATTTCACGGTTTATTTAAATTTTCCAGATTTTTTAACTGTTTTTTTTCTTCTTTTAGTCTTATTTATTCTGCTGGTTTAGCTACGTATATATTCCTATTTTAGCAATTTTGTTTCAAGTCAACTTTTATTACTAAACTGCTGCTCTTTTCCTTTTTCCTGCTTGCTGCAACGCTTGCCATTGGACTCTGATGCAGTATCCCTCAATTTATCTTTTCTTTTATAGGTACATTTTTTGTTTATATTTTTAAATATACAAGTTATTATTACCCAGTACTCAACTGTACTATGTATGTATGATATATTGAATCCAATAAAGTCGTAAATCGCAAACTATGCAGTTGCTTTTGTTGTGCTTGTGTTCGGTACACGTCTTTTTTAGAAAAAAATTGTAGCAGTTTTCTCTTGGACTTGAGAACAACTAGAATGAAAGAGAAAGTAAAAATTGTACATTTATATTAAACCAGTACCAGTATTGTGTAGCCTACAACGATTATAAATTATGACAAAAACGGCATTTACACAAAGAAAGAAGAAAAATAAAACTCACTTAAACAAGAAACATGCACAAGCGATATAAAAAAGTCAAATGGCTATTTTCGTTGTGTTCTCACTCATGAACTTTAATGTCTATATTTGTACAAAACTACGAAACACTTAATGATTATAGAGTGCTATACATTTGTGTACTCACACGCATTTAGACTCATAAACGACAACGATGCGTCCTTGGGTGGCAATAGCAGCAGCAACAGTCACAAAGTGTCAGCCACAATAAAAGTTGCCGGCAGTTGTCTGTAATGAGCTGAGTTATTGCTGGTACCCAATAAATCATGCTTATAATGACTTTATTTTACTCCGATCTGTAACAATAAAAATGGCACGTTTGTGAGTGAGTGTGATCACTCAACACAGCAAAATGTTATGAATAAATGACATGACATGAGATAAATATGAAGATGAATACCATTCGGGAAATACTACATAGCCATAATTCACATATAGAAATGACTTTGGACTTATTTGAATCATTTTATGAAAAAAAATATTAATGAATTTTTATTAGCCACTTTTTAATATTCCTATTAGCCATAATCGTGCATAACATCCCCGGAGAAGTTTTTTCATAGCCATGTCATGTTTCTAGTCACGCGATGTGCATTTTGCAAACAATTTTACCTACACATCATACCATACCAAACCACATAAATTACTGGTTATCTCGTGATAAATTTCTCATGAATGAAATGAATTCATAGTATTACCAACCATTAGTATGCTTGACATGTACAATGGTATTTAGCAAGCCACATGTTACGCAATATGATGACTTACAGCCAAGCGAATTACTATTACCATCAACGAAAAACATTTCAGAGTTTTCACGTAGATAACATTTTACAAAGCGTGTTGTCTCCACACAATCCAGAACAATAATATATTATATCCAACCAATTGCATAAATTCATTCTAGTTAACAATGGAATGAACTGTGAATCACGTCACGATTCATGAGTAAACCAAACAGGAAAAAAAATCCCTTCCATGTTTTAATACTTCTCTCCAATAATAATCACCACGATCCTTAGCACAAAAACCAAGCAAACTTGCAAGAAAGGGAAAAAATATAGGAAGTGACAGCTTACAGCATGCCAGTTTTACGCAGCAGACCAAACCAAAAAATACGAAGAAAGCATGTAACTTTTTTTCTGTTATCATCATCATTGCCTTCAGTAAAGAAAACATTTAGTACAATTTTTTTATAAGAGCTGCTGGATGGAGTACTTCGGAATCTTGTGTGGATTGTGGATCCATGACAGACATGAAGATACACAGAAAGAAATAGAAAAAAAGAAATGAATTGTTGGAATATGGCGTATCATTTTGTTAAACAGTTTTTCTTTCTCTGAAAATATTACTGTAGCCACCATTGCTTCGAACAACAACCACTGCTTCTGGTGATGGTGGTGCTGGTAGTATACAAAGTATATTGTTGAGTAAGAAGTAACAACCACCAACACCGCCAGTAAAAACAGGCAAAGGAGTTTTTTACACACACAATGAAAGGGTTCTCGATCCTGTCAGACAATTTGATGTAGTGTGAGTACGTGACTTTTACCACAGTTTTTCTCCCTTCTTTACTTCCTCTTCACTTTCCGATGAGATGAATTTCTCTCTTCACTTAAATGGGAAAAAACTCTTGTGAAAGTGGATGCTTCGTACGTGGCTCCTGTCCTTTTGCCTGAAGAACGAGTCTAGTGTGCATGTATCCATTTTTGGATGTTTGTATGTGTGCGTGTGTGTTTAACTTGGATAGATGTATGTATGTATATAATTGATATTAGTATACTTGATAGTAGAAAGTTGAGGTTTGTAAGTATTTTAGTGTAAGTTTTCACTGAGAAGGTGGATTCACTGTGCTCAATAATAATAATACTGGAAGTAGCAAGTCTATATTTTATGCTCTGCACAAAAAGCACGTAAGAAGGAAGAAAGTCTTTAAATATCAACAGAAAACGCAACAGTACAAGAATATTATCTTGCTAGTTTTCTTCAAGAAATATAAAACATTTTAAAGTTGAGTAAAGAATTATTTTGTCAAGAAGTTACTATTTGCTTGTTTTTGAATTTCTTTGGGTTATATTTTGTGTTTTTTATGAATTCAACAACTAAGTATCGATATAGAAAGGGTGATAAAATTATATCGAGTTTATAAAATAAATAAAATAAAATAATAAAATGATGCATGATTTGGCGACTTTATGCGGGAATGCAAAATGATTATTTTGAGCATTGGAAGTAAATTGATACCCTCACAAAAGAAGGTGCATGCTTCGTTACTACGTACCACATACCATTTGTTCCAGATTCTATCACTGAAATTTGCAATCTGTTGACTCAACCTTCAATTAATCTTCCACTAATATTTCTGACCTATTGTTTAAGTTGTATATAAATTAATAAAAATATACTTTATCGGCGTTTTATCAAGTATTAAAACGCTTCAAAGCATATTTTTATTGCTGCTCTTCATGGATTTTTTTTTTTAAACTACAAATTTTTGATATTTTGTATTGTATTTTTTATTAACATTATTTAATAATTTATATGAATTATAATTTGCTTTCCACAATAACTTTAATCACGATTTTCGTTCGTAGACGCTTATATGTAGATCATTTCTGGTACATACTGTTCAGCTTCAGCTAACTGGATTCCGGCATTGCATGCGCATATTTAAAAAAAATGTAATAATTCGGCTTAAATATCGTATCGAAACTGCCTGATAAAGCATATTAATTCGTACAAATAAACATTGTTCTTGCAACATTCTCTTTGCACTGTGAAGTAAAATATTATTCCAAAACGACAACAACTGGCGAATCAGTATTAAAGCAATTATCTGGTAGAAACGCGCTCATATGAAAACAAGAAGAGGCGATGATCTTTAAGCTTTTTCTTTTAAATATAAAAGTTTACTACTAAAAACATTGTAAAGTCTAAATCCCAGAAAACTTGGATATTTTGATAAGGTAGTAGTGTTAAATACATGACAAGAAGTGTAAACTCCAATAAAAAAGGGAGATGTCTACTTGTGTTTCCAGTTCATTTTTTCTATTTATTCATTCATAGCTTCCGACTGAACAGATATCAAAATTCAGTCTTCCCCTTTTTATTTATTTCATCATGCCATAGGGTTTCACTTGAACCAGCAGGCTTACAATTTACCCCTTTTAACAAAATGCATACTTCTCTTGTACTTCTTTCGCTACACATGTAACACAATGCTTTGTTGGTGTGAAGTGAAAGTCATGAAATACTAAAAACCTTGAGCAATGATCCTAATATAAGTTTCGCTCTTCCATGATGATGCTATATGTTGTCTGGCTGCGTGTTCAATAAAAACCGCAATGTTTTTGTGTAAAACTATTAAAGAGCTTCACTGTTCACTATTTCCTGCTTCATAGCATTTTTCAAGGTACGTCCATGTCAGTATAATATCTTATCTGGAGGCGTAATCTAATCATAACCATTTCTATATCCTCTCATATTCTATGATGATATGATGATGATACGTGTGTCTGTACTCATACTTTGTGTAATATTCACCCAGAGAAGTAGAAACGCTTGTGTGATAATGGTTCACGTTCATGTTCCCGTGCAAATTCCAAATATGACAAGGTTTCTGGTCTGGTTTGGGGTTCAACCCTTTTTTCTCTGTCTTTTACACCAATAGTTCTAACGTAAGCGCATACACACTTTGTAAGATATTGAACTATTTTATTACCCTTCTATTACTTCAAAACTCCAGCAATCTTTCGGAGAAAAAAGTGAAAATTGCTTTTACAGTTCCGATCCAATGCTTTCAGTTTATTTTTACCACTGGGTTTTCCCCTTTCCTCTAAAAAAGATACACATCACATGATACACGAGCTTAAGTTTTACATTTTTCCAGTAAAAAATACCATGATAGAAAATATCTGCTGATATTATTACTATTACCTTGCTTTATACCTTGTACACTTTTTATGAAAAAAAATTGAAAAACGAAAGTCGGCATATTTGATATTTTGAGTATCATAAATTGTTTGATCCCATTTATAATGCACCAAGCTTTGAAGAGCTTGCTGCAATTTTTTTGCTTTGTTTATTTAGAAAAAGACACATGAAGTGTGAACGTGAGTTATTTTAAAAGCCTTTCTGATCTTGACAAAATGCACCGCTACATTTACGATTTACACAGTAATATTTCTGTAAAAGAAGGATGGAATATGACAGGGGAATTCTTCTTGTGGTTGGTTTCTCTTGGATCAGCAGACAAAGAAAGGAAATTCAAGTCAAAAGAAAGCAATTGTTTGTTTTGCTTCCTGCCTTGTAATATGTAACCAGCCCATTTTTTAACTCTTTTTATCGTAACGGTTTTCTTGAAACAAAGGTAAAATGTGAGGTCAATGTAAATGCACATATTTTTGGGTGTATTCACTTTTTTCTAGTTCGCAGAATGAATATATTGAATACACAGCACAGTTTGTAAACATGTATAAAAGCTTGTGTAAGAGGAAGATGGTAGAATTCAATTTTTGAACGTTGAGTGAGTGATGGCAATTTGTGACGTTGAGTGAAAGGCACGTTCCCCTCCCCGGGTGGTTACTTTTTTTTCTTATGATCTATTATTTTATATACATTTTGCGCTTGTTTAGCAGAGAAAGATATTGGAAAGATGTTTATATGCTTCATGTTTTTTGTGTATGTAGCTATTTGCACATCATCATCGTTTGCTTTTTGCTTGTGTGTTTGTTACAAACAATGAAAATCCGCCAAACTTTTTCTTCAGTGGTATTGGTTTGGTTATATTGGGATACTGACTTGACTGAGTGAGTATGGACGACGTGGTTTATATAAAAAAAGCTGTGTTGTTGTAGTGGAGTTGTAGAGAAGAGGAGGCAGGAAGGAAGCGGGAAAAACTTTACTGAACTCCTTTCTCTTCTTCTTTCTCCTTTTTATTTTCTTTCTCTTGTGTTCCTTTTCTTCTTCGGTGTTTAGAAGAGAGAAAAAAGAATGGAGAATAGTTACCTTTCACTCTTCTTGGGTGGCGGCGGTGGTAGTGAAGTTGATTTTTTTGTTGTTTTGTTGCTTTAGTTGTAGTGATGATGGTAGAGTTCATGTAGTGGTTGGTCGCTGAGCTTGAGTTTGTGGTGGTATATGAGACTGCTACTGACACGTCCGTTTTGTTATTGCCGACCCGGCATCCTACTGTTAAAAACACAACACAGAAAATAAAGCGACATAGCTAACTACATACCTTCACCTGAGGTTATGCTTCTACGTAGTAAACTATGTAGGAGAAGAGGAACGTTCAAAGTCTATTTTGTAAAATGGAAAGTTTGATAGGAGACTGAAGACATCATGATTCTTGTTCAGTAACAAATTGCATTGAACGTTCTACTTAGATGAACATAGTAGTTTAAAAATACGTGTATAAAAAGCTATTGTCTTACAATAGGACTGGTGATGGTGGTGGAGATGGGTGGCACACCAGAAAAGAGTTGTATGCGTCTACTTTAATATTCCCATTTTATTCAATTTGTCACAACTTGTCAACAATGTTGACTGTTAAACATATTTAGGTTCATGGGGATTTTTTAGGTTCTTGGGTTTTAAAAGCCTTTAGGCATACATGTGTGTAGTGCGTAGGTATGAATATTTGTATATTGGGTGCAAGCCTTTAGTCCATTTTTATACGAAAATAACGTGTGTGCATACAAAGTTATCAGTTACCTTTTTGCATAATATATTTGTTCTTTTCATGTTCCATCGTAATCGTAAGACACAAAACTAAAAGGCTTTTTGCATTTTTATACTGAACTAAAGTGATCTCAGAAGAAAGAGAGAAAAGTAAAGTGTCCTATGTCAATGTCAATAATAATAACATCTTATTGACTTTGTTGCAGCGGTGGTGTATGTGGTTGTGATGTGATATATTTATGTACTAACTTTTTTGCTTCTTTGTATTTTTATGTGGACAGGTAGAGGCCAATAATTCATATGACATAAAGGTGAAGTCGTACGAGCCTCGAGCTGATGGGGTCATTGAAGAATACAACTGGAGTGGTGGAAGTAGTAGTTTGAGTGGAAGCAGTAATAGTAACGGAGTTCGCAGACAGTATCAGTATGAACAACAAAATCAGCAAATATCCTCTTCTTCATCTGGAGGTATGAGTAGCAACAACAACAACAACAACTTGCAGCTTGGAAGAAATGGTGGTGGGGGTATCGGAAACGGTATTGTTGGTGGCGGTGGTGGTGGTAGCAGTTTTGAGAATACATATACGTCCGTTACGGGAATTGACTTCCGATTGGACGGTCAACCTTTTCTGCAACGTGAACAACTTCTTGCCATCCGCTGCGTGGCCACTTTGGTAGATAAAGCGTGGGAAGCACAGACCAACATCACTATACAAAGTTACCAACCACCAAGGCTATCCAGCACTGGGCAAAATCGATATGCTTCGGGTAAGATTAGATAATATAAAAACTGGATTTGTTCTTTGTTTTTGTTTCTTTTACTCATTGGGTGACTTTTTCAAGTTATCTGGCCACAGAGCTGGAGAAAAGGATAATTTGATTTTGTTCGTTTCACTGACCTTCTGCAAAAAAACCTATTTTAGTAGTCGCATCATTTGCAATTGTCATTCTACACGACATGCATTACATTTTATCATGTTGTTGTTGTTGTTTTCAACATACACGAGGCGGAACCAACTTTTCTTTGATGTTTGATTGTTAGTCCGTGTCACACATGAGTTTCATCAAGCTTTGTAGTTTTTATGATAGATTTCAATCCAATCTACCTATTCATATGACTATTTTAATAAGAGATACAATGTCTATTTTTTACAGGTTCAGTGCTTCCCAGCTTTGCCAGCCAAACAGCGAGACTTGGACTGCTAGCTATTACGTGGATATTTTTAATTTGTTGAGTCTGAGTCCGTGAATCGCAGAAAAATTACTTGTCAACCAATTACATTCACATTATTAACTGCATTATCGTAAAAACCAGATATTTTTTGTTTCTTATTTCGGTTGTTCATTATAGCCAGTATTTCTGCTAGATATTATGTACATTTACACATGTGTATAGTTTCACTCGGGAAGAATTTTCCATTATGTTTATCAATATATTTAAGATGGGTAACTACTCACTCGAGTAAGTGAACGTATTAAAAAATATTTAAGATGAACGCGTCAAAATATGCATTTTAAGTCTACGTGCATAAACTATAATCAGAGTCTTTTTAAGCAGGGATACTATCGTCTCAAGGTAAATTTTACCCTACACATTTTAAAAGTTATCGTGTAAAATAAAGGAATAGCTTTATTACTTTGAGAATCAATCAGGATATTTATTTTCCAACCAAATCGTCATTTTGAAACTTACGACTATGACTGTTTGAACGTGCATTGTAAATTGCAGACATAATCATCTTACAAATTACGTAGATAGAAAGTATATCTATAAGAACTGTATATATGCATTATTACTCATTATACAATTTTAAATTTACTAAATTTTACTATTATGATATTATGTGTGTATGGTATACTAATATGGTAAGGTAGCTCTGCAACTCACATGTACATACTTTTATTGATATTCTAAGAAACTATCACAGAAAACTTGTGACTTGTAAAATTGTAAGTAAAGAGTGTACAGTGTTATGCAAATTCTCTTTGTTGGATATATTTAAAAGTATTGCATGTACACAAGTCAGTTTATTTTGTGAACATTACAATTGGTTTCAGCTTTGTAAAGGTTTTGTATTAACTTTTTTGTAGATTAAAGGGAAGAAGAAAACTCCGCAACTGTATATATGCGTCATGATAAAAAGTAAATAGATCAACATTTATTTGCCCATTGAAAATTGTATGTGCTTGATGAATTTGTAATGTGTAAGAAATATTATATGAATAAAACTGTGGGGGGTTTAAAATTGTTAATAATTTAAACAGAGTGTGCAGTGCCGAATTTACTTGTGACACGATATGCTTAACTTTGATCATTCATGGACCTCATATTTCAGAGTGCACTGAATATAATTTACTTTCAAAGCTGAGCATGAATATGAATGCTTTCACACAAAGTCAACAATCAAATAAGCATACTAAAGAGTAAGCATATCATTAGTGTATTTTGTGCATCTGCTTACCATTTAGTAGAACATTTCCAGCTGCAAGGGGAAATCCCCTGAAACCTTGTAAATTGAAATACTCAACTCACTCACCAAAAAGTGGAATTAAACTTAAGGCGGATAAAATTATTGAAACCCTGTGGTCTTCCCAGTTGTTGTTAAACTGCATGATGATGAAATGCATGCAAAGCGTATTAATTCCTGAAAAGTGCAGTTGAGAATTTTGTTATGCTTCTGCTTTTTCCATTCTCCAGAGTCAGACAGAGCAGCAGAGGCAGACGTGCATGCACTTATGCACTCACCACCAGAAAGAGGAAATGGTTTGCTGTATTATGTGGCCACTGAGAAATGTTAAGCAATTTTCAGTACACAGTATAACTTTCTCCATTGCATCATGCAAGAAAAGATATGGTGTAGCATCTTATAATGATGGTAAGCAAATAAGTCTTTCTAAAATATGATAGCTGCCTTTTCTCCATCTCCTTCTTTGCAGGTTTCATCATCATAATGATTTGGAAAATTAGGGAATTTGATTACATTAAATGGGAAATGTCTGTCTGCACGAGTAACCATACATTTTTTTGTGGTATCACTACAACTGCTATGTAAGCTCAGCGAGTTTCAAAACCGCAGAAAGGAGAAGAAGGAAGTATTGTAGACAAAATTTGTAATATTTAACCGCAATAATATATTTGTATTTTTGTTACTTTACATGCTGCAAGAGGGGATATATAGTGATTTATAGAATGAATGACTCCTCAAAGGGGAAAATACATTTTGGATTATAACAAAATAAAGAGAAAATTCTTTTTATTTCCTGTATAACTGACTAATATTTAACACTGCGGGATTGCTGCATTAGGTGTTTTTGTAAAAAAAATACATGTCAGGCGAGATTTTTTAAAATGCAATGAATTTATGAAATACTTTCTGCCGCTTCCTATGGCACAATCATATACTTAAAATACTTTTCCTTTATATTTTGGAAAATCAAAGCCATATACCGAACCTTTCTTTCGATAAACTAAAATAATATTTTAGAAACATTTTTCACGGCATTGTAGTTAATTAATTAATTAATCAATATAACATTTAATCAGTTAGTCCATCCCTAAAATTGGATCAATCTTGAATCACAACACATACTGCAATATGTATGTATGTATGTGCTAAATACATCTTAATTGCATGATCTCTTACATAAAATTTCTTAAAAATTGTCTTTTATTGCATTTGTAGTTTTCAAACTTAAAAAAGTAGAAAGACAAATCCGACATCCCCGTACAATGACTTTGTCTGGTTCCCAGGAAGAAGAGGAGTGTTGAGTGTTTTCTTCGTGGTAATGTGAAAAGTGAAGAGCCACACCATTTTACACAATAGAATAGCAATAAAGGAAATAATCATACTATATACGTAATGTTTTCTCCACACTTGTAAATGCTCCGTTTCTTGGAATTCTCTTGGAAGTTTTGTGATTATTATGTCATCCTGTTTATGAGTATAAAAAGTTTCCTGATATTTTAGTAGCCATTCTTATGCATCCCATTTCTCTTGCCAACTTCATCCCACCACCACCACGTCCCTCATACTTTAGTGACGGAAGATATGAGATGGTGATGATGATGGCAGCATGTTGTGTATGGCGTGTTGTTGAGAAGTGTAAACAGTTTCTTGGAAACTTAATACTCACTTCTTCTTCACATCCAGCAGCGAAAATGGGATGATCGCTGGTGATGATGATCATCGCCTCTTTTGTTACAGCCGCTGGCAGTTTTTGGGCAAGAGAGGCCATGTATGCCAATGCCACCTCATTTCCGAATCGAATACATAAATATATTTTGTATAAGAGATAGCTTTCCCTTCTAAGTCAACACAACTTGTTATCATCACCACCATCCTTTAACATATATATACTGTGAAGTTAGCTGTAAAGTTTATAGTAAACTGAGCTAGTAAACGCGTTCAAAACACACAAATTTCTGTCTGTTTGACGATGATGGCATTACTGATCGTGATGATTTTCTTTCTAAAAACCATTTCATATACCATAATTGCATGTTATCCACATGCATAAGTTTCAGCTAATATTCCTCCTCCTCTTCTTCTTCTCCTCATGGATGATGATCATAATGATCATGATACAATAATGTTATAAAATGTGGATGGGGTGGTGTGGTTGGTAAGCAATGAGCTGGTTTGCATGATGCAAGAAGCACTGAAAGCATAAAGATTATACAATTTATACTTTATATACTTTAGTTCCTGTGCATTTTCCGGCTTGCTTGGCTTGCCTTTCTATTCCAATTTATTTGCTCACTTTTTTCTTCGGTTTCAGTGGGTTTTTTCTCTATGTGCACTTCACTTTTACTGCTTCTGTGTCTTTAAACGTTAAGCTCATGATGTTGGTAGTATAAAAGCACAAAAGAGAAAAGTGTACTGAAAGCCCAGCTATTTATGCATGTTCATCTGTGTATATAGAGTAGTAGTGGTGGTGTTTGGTGGATAGAGAACGGATGGGATACAAAACGGATGGATGCATACATTATGTATCACATTTTATGAGGTTGCAAGTGTGCAAGAGAGTCACACGGGAAATATAATTCAGAAAAGTTTAATCAAACATCTCCTCTCCTTTTTTTTCTTCCTCCTTTATTTTTTTCTCTTATTTTTTTAGACCAAGCCTTTCTCCCCACATTTTTTGGTTCATTCTTTTTCATCTTTTTTTACTGCTCGTGCTACTTTGCTCACTCATATTCAGTCAGCTATTTCTTATGTGGTGTGTGTTTCTAGTGAAATAAGAAGGAAATCTAACATTTTTAGCCATTTTCGTTAACAACTTATTTTACTTTGCTCGTTGGTTAGTATACATAATAGCTTACTGACTAGTAATTCTTCTAATAATAATGATAACATTCAAAATTTCTTTAGATTGGTATAATGTATACCATGTGCTTTAAACAAGAGAGTAAAAAACTTAACCAAAGGCAGTCTTTGCATCAAGATATAGGGCACTAAATTAAATTGCGAAGGATGAAATGGGTTTTGAGGATTTGGCTAATTTAGCCCGTCTATGAATAAAAATGCTCATGCATGTGCTATGCCATGCTATACGGTTTCATCATTGAAAGGCAAACTTTTTCTTTGTCTAAGCAAAAATATTTTTGTTCAGGGAAATAGTGCAGGCAATATCCTTACAGCTTGAAGTAGCCTTTAAGTCGTTGTGAAGTAGTCACCTTCTTTGAGATTTAGGTTTGAGAATTTTATGAGGAAAATAATGGCTATGGCTTTCCAAAAAAATATTAAAGAACGAAAATTTTATTATTTAAAAAAAAATAAAGTAATTTCATGTATGATATTTAGATTTATGAATATAATGGCTTTGTTTAATAAATAAAGGCATAATTTTAAAATATAAATAATAACTAATATGGAAATCATTTTTGATGGAATTATGTATCAAAGTACTGTCGACAAAAATGTAATTCCGATTCCATTAGTGGTAACCAAAAACTTTAACTAGAAAATATATCTCATCACTTTGTACTTTATCTCATCACCACAATCATTTTGTTTGGCTTAACTTTATTTTCTAGATAATTATGACTTGAGTGACGAACAAAACTTCCATTCCAAACTGACAATGAAATATTTTTATAATGAAATTCAATTCTTGAGAAATTGAGAAAAAAAGTTTTAAATCCTTAAAAGTTATTTTTGTAACGAAAGATCCTCATGAGAAGAACTTTTCTTTCTACGTACTTTCACCATGTTTATATTTAAATAAGAAAATCTGACTTATTTTCCATTTCTCTTCATTTCTACCATGCCAAACACGCAGTTGAGCTCATCTTTCTTAGAAGAGGGGAGAAAATATCGTTAGTTCTTTTTTTGCAAGACCACACATTTGTATTTATTTTTCTTCAAATGAAATACAGTAAAAACACAAGTAAGTATTAAGAAATAAAATGGTTGTTGCCAAAAAGCTTTTTCCTATCATAACTGTTGTTTTCTTAGTACCCTGATACAGGATTGTGTTTCTACTTTGTACAAACTCCAATACAGAAACCACACACTCCCACACATACACCTCACCACACCACATGGCTGCTATTTAAGAAAGGATTACAAGTGATTTGTTTTCTTAGGGACAAGAAAAGTATCCATCAGACAGACTGAGGAGAATAGGAGGGAGAAATGGAAATGCCGTGTAGTCTATGCCATGCTGCGGTTAATATCATCTTGACGTCCCACAATGCTGAATGTCTTACATACTCATAGAAAACACTAATCTTATTTATTCTTTAGTTCGCTCTTTCAGATTTTCTTTCTAAATATAGCAGTCTTCTTATAAAGGAACAAGTAAATACGGATAGATACGCAATACGCACCAACTACTTGCATGTGACGTGCGTATATTATAAAGGATTCAGTCTTAATGCCGGACTCTCCATTAACAATCTTCTCTTTTCTCTCTGCTTTCACTTTGTGGAGTGGGTAGAACTGGAAGTTAACAAAACCAGAAGAAAAATCTTGATAAGCTGCATAAAATAGTTGATTGCTGGTGCATATCTAGCAGAAAGCATGCTACTTAAACCTTTTGGAAAACATGAATGTGCAATATATTCTTATGCAGTATATGTGCATTGTCCATGTATAGTATACTTCCCAAAAATAATGGCTCGAAGAGATTTGTATCAAAGATTTGATGACGACGATCAGTTACTACATCTTTGCGTACACACCACACATTCTCTCCCAAACTATTTGATGATTTTTATAAGAAAACAATAAAGTGAATCTATGTAACAAGTATATACACGCACTAATGACAATGATAAAGGAAATAAAGAAAATCCTCTTCTCACATTAAAAGCATCTTATCGTAAACAAAAGCCGTCTACCACTTTTATACTAATACAAGTCCAGCCAGTGTAACAACCAGAAAACATGTATTTTCTGTAAAAGCGAATCTCTTGGGCTTATTGTCTATTTGATAGTAATCTAGAACATCCGGCATATAATAAAACTAATCAGAGTAGTTTCACTTTAAAAAATCATATTTATGAGAGAGTAAAAGCTATTCCATGCCTCACAATTCAAACAAGTGACAGCTTAAAGAAAAAATGGGTCTGCGGACAGAGACATGGTATGTACCATTTTATGGACAATGACAATGGCAATGAACTTTACAAGCAAAAGATGAAAAATAATATTTACAGTCAAACCATGGCCATGCATTCTGAATGAAAAACTACAAAGAAGATTTCATTCACTGTTTTTATACAAGCTTCCGGTGGCACACTAGACACAACAGAAACTTGGAAAGCAGAGACATTTTCCCACAAGAAAAAACTCAGCCATGCATTATGTAAGATGCTTAATATGGATTAAATATCATGTGTTGATTGCTGCTATTGCTACTGAAACTACTTACTTCAAAGACCAGACGAAAGAACACGTGCATTATATACACAGACAGACACAGGCTGCACAAAAGCTTATGCAGCAGCATCCCAAGGCCCAGTCTCTGTTACGTTACGACATCACCAGTCTTCCATTCCATTTTTTATACTTTTTTTGTGTGAAAGAACCACAAAACTTTCTCTAGTCTCTACTCAAATGTTTCATCATCAAAAAATCATAAAAAAAAGTATCCCTTCACCAGCGGTTTTGATACAATAACTTTTTGGAATGATGTTCTGATAGATTCTTTTTGTAGTCAGTGGAGAGAGTTCACTTAATGCGATTCATTGAATTTCTATACTAGAGAGAATGATGCAATGATTTCCGTTTTCAACAACCTTAACATAGTACACTGGTGATGAACCAGTGAACCTCATAACATTACCAGCAGCTGGGAGAGAAAAAAAGAGAAAGAAAAGATCATCAATGCAATGATATCACACCAAAGTAGACAGAGAGCAAGAGAGAGAGAGAGAGGGGGGAGAGAGAGAGAGAGGAGAGAGAGGAGAGAGAGGAGAGAGAGAGGAGAGAGTGTGCACATTGAGAAAAGTAAGTAGTGTTGAAAATTACATATTATGTCAAACTGACTCTCCTACCAAATACAGCTTAAGCTCTAACATGAACCATCAATAAAATCCACTAAAATAAGAGACTAGAATCTACAACGACTATTCAGATGGACTGTTAGTGGACTAACGGAATAACAACCTAAAAATAGAATGTGTCTTTCTTTCTTTCTTTTGAAAAGAAAGGGAAACCACTTTTTGGTCTCGTCTCAAACGAGAGTCCAGATGGTTAGAAGAGCCTCTAAAAATCCCATGATTATAGACCTTGTAATACACATTAAGACATTGTGTCCACTTCTCTTAGTAGTACGGTGGACAATGGATCTCTAATACTTGCGCCACACTTAAAAAACGACAAGGCAGTTGTAAGAAGAGAGAAAGAAAAGACGACAGGTCATTCAAAGACAAAATGCTGTTTCTTTTTCAACTTTTCTCTCTCTCTTAAAAAAGTAAGTATCACACTTCTGGTTTGCTTTGGTTAGTCACTCAGCTTTACTAGTAAAAAAAGTGATCTGTCGACCTTTTCTTTTCCCCTTTTTTCAATCTTCTTTTCATTTCACCCATCCACGACCACCACTACATACATACCGCCACCGCCATCACACCACCACAATACAATTTAGCCAGTCTCTTTTCTCTCGTGAGATCGTATAATAAAATATGTAGGTACACATTGGTATCACCACACCAAAAATGTAATAAGCTTTTCATGTTACCAACAAAACACTTAAGGTGACCAGTAAGAGTCTAACCGCCAAAGAGAAAAGGGATACTTCACACCTGATGCGACGACCACCAACACCACCTTTCCCAGTGAAATTGCAGTCCAAAAAGCCCCAAACGAGTATTATATTATCCATTCGTTTTCCCCTTTTTTGCACTTTCTTCCTCTGCAGTAAGGTAAAATGAAAACACTTGAAGCAGAACCACTTTACTCACAGACAGATATGTACGTACCTCTGTCTCTGTACATACTTTTACATTCTACACCCACCCAAATTGCTAGAATTGGACTGATAAAAACTGTATAAAACGAACGTGATCTAACCAAACCTCCTGAAAATGTAAACGGTTCATTGAAATATTGAATTTTTCTGCAAAAAAACCATTGTCACAAAACCACTATACGACACTACAACAAGCAATAATAAAACGGGAGGAAATAAAGTACTTTATATTTCTTTTCCTGCTTGGGGCATTGTGAATAAGACAGGAAGTATCACCACCATACCTCACATACAAAAGATGGTCACTCTAAGGTTTTTTCGTTTGTCGTATTTTACCAATAATGTCCTTAAACCCTTTATTCAAACAAGACAAGTAAAACAGCCTGTGAAACAGAGAAAAGTGGTCCAATTTACACGAGAAAAAAACCACACACCACACCGCTCTACACAGCAATACAATTACACCATCAAAAAATATACATATAGGTACAATATGTTTATCAGCGGTTTAGAAAACTAATAATATAATTTTCCCAAGTTTTCTCACATTTTGTACAAAAAAACTAGTCTAGTCACATGAAAATTTCACCAGTGGGTTTCTACCTAAAATATTGTGGATTGCGTTGCTTGCCGCTGCGTAAGCCATATAAGCAATCTAAAGTACTATGTCACATCTGGCTTTTCTAAATTGTACCCAATTCTATTTCCTTATTCGTTTTTCCTCGTTTTCCCCTGTACAAAAAAACTGTACAACCTACTTATTTGCTTTCCCCGGATGATGTTGACTATGATAGTCACAGTTAGTGACCAGCTGATTTTAATATGAGCATCGGCAGTGGAATGGAACCAGTTACACAAAGTAGCTATATTACAGGTGCTAATATCAAAAGAAATGGCGATTTTCTCAATTTGTACTAGTAACATTGTAACTTAAATGTTTGCATTATATTATGTACGTGTCTGCATCTTAAATAGAATTTCTTAAAAGAAACTGATACTAAAAAGGAAGGTAACCCACCTTACTTTCACTGCTTATTCCCCACTTTAATCCAATTTAAGAAGAAAACGCATATTGCACATATTTGATATTTTTCTCTAATAACATCATATTATTCTCGACTAGAAATCTCGTTCCATTTTCTGAAAACACTGTACATACTCATCATTTACCACTCACTACTCCCAAAAACATAGCTGATTCATCCATGAAATGGGCACGCACAACGCAATATTACTGCAGTATCGTTGGTTTGGCTAGGTTTTGTCCCCATTGCATTTCCACTGACCATTTCCCTTTTTACGTTCCTCCAAGTCATAACAATAAAAATTCTCATCTCATCAAGCTAAGTATCAAAAGAGCGTCAAAATGGTTTTCAGTAGCAATATAGTTCTCTTGCTTGCCATTTAATAAGAATTTTCCTTCTTTACATCCCCTTGAATGTATTCTACTAAATATACTGTTGATCACTTTGATGAGGAGGATGATCCGAAAAACAAAGCTTTCATCTTTAACACGACTGCATATTGATGCCTTTTGATTTTTCGGGCTAGCTTTCACAATAGTATCATGCCATGTCACGTAAGCCCAAACGAACATTTCATTTTAATACAAAAAAATATATTCTGCAAATAATGCAACAGCAATGACCATTTTCTTCACCAGCCAGCCTATCACAATCTGCATACACACACACCAGACACGACACACTAATTTTGGCAGGGAACAAATTGAATTTTAAGTTGGAAAATTTAAATTTAAAACCTTATCTTCCTGTTTTCAATAAAACTACTAAATTTGTCTCGCCCTTTTTTTCTGCAACTCTCAACTAGGCAGATAAACACCGACAACCAACCGTGCTGGTGCTATAATAAGTGAAGCCAATAATAATATGTGAAAATTACTTAGCACTTTTCACGCCATTTTTTCTCTCTGCGTGTGTGCCCTTGTGTATGTATGTCTGCTCTCTGTGCAAAATATTACTTTACAAAATGGGTAGGGCGACAGAGAGTAATGCAAAAACTACGAGTGTTGAATTCCACATTGGAATATCTTAACAGCCCATGTATTCCCACGTCTCTAAACACTCTTGTCATTTATATTACAAGCAATTTTTCCTTGTTACCTATTTCTCTTTTTAACGGCCTCAGTAAGTCCGGCACACACATACACACAACATACATAACACATACAGCCAAGTCATGCACTAGTGAGGAGGAGTAGTGGCAATCCTCGTATCAAGGCTCAGCCCAGCTCATGTAATAATCCTACAGGGGTGTATCATCACCAGAAGAAGAAAATTGGGACCGGAATCTCATGTCCCTTCACAAAAAAGAGCAGAGCAGTGAGCTGAGCACCAAAACGGTCCACTGGGGAGAGGTTCCCTGGTTCTCTCGTATATGATTTTCCAGGAAAAGCTTTCTCTTTCAGTATACCTACATATCACCCGTAGAACTAAGAACCACCATCACCTCTGGTGGTACTATATATACTGCAATTTGCAGTAAGTGTTAGGATTACAAAACAAACATATACATAAAATATTTATATAAACTCATATGATTATTATACTTTCACGTCAACATCCATCCATAACATTATTATGACACTGGTGCTTTCGCTCTCGGTGCAGTGTTCCAAAAATATTCAACCTTTAAAACTACTTGTACTATTACCAACACCACTGGTCCATCTTCTTGTCTGGTACCACCTTTTTCACGTATGCTGTTTACTTACGATAACCAAACCAGTTAATACTACATAACATGGATATGGTGAATGGTGGCTGTGAGATGGCGATGGCTGTAAGAGAAACATCAAATGATTATGATAAACTATGCTAAATTCATATCTACGAAACGTCGGAGCTCTCTATAGTTTTGTGTAGTTGCTTCCGTCTTTTAAGATTTTTTTCTTCTGCGCTATCCCGCATTCTAAAAATATTCACAAAGACAAAGTTTACTTATCCCGTATCAAATGAATGGAGTTTTTTTTGCGTGCGTAAGTAGTAAAACGGAAAAAATCGTTGAAGTGTAGGAAATAGTTAGAAATTCTGCCTAGATCACCGATTGCCAGTTACTTTATGACAGTTTCTGGCAATTCCCGTTCGATTTTAGGGCAATAAAACCGTTTAGAAAATGGAGTCTGTATGGAGTATGGAATACTTATATATCTATGCATGTATACAAATCACTTATATAAAAAAAAGTGTGTGCCTACATAGCAATAATTGTAATAAAAATAGTATTATGAAATTGAAGAAAGCACATATATTTGTCATGACTCGGCTTTTTAGAATCTGGTAATGTTGGTAGTGCATACACTAATATCGTGTATTTTTATACAAAAAATAAAACGTTTTGTGTACAGCAATAAGAAAGAATATGAAATGGAGAGAGAGAGAGAGAACTATAAGTCTCCTCAAGAATGAAAAATATGAGGAGGCTACACCAGGAATGTATAATTTTTTCACTCTGTTTACTTGAGAAGAAACCATTACATTTTTTTTCTACCAAGCTTCATATTTTCTGTAACAGAACTATAACTATGTAAGCTCGCTGCAAAAGGTAATATATAAAAGAAAATCTAACCAAGTAAACACACCAGCTTTTTTTATTTGTTTCCGTTTTTGGTGCTGCAGCATTGCAATACTTTAACAATTTGCACTTGCACGTGGTGTGGTATTTTTCTATTCATTCACCCCCTTTCTTCCTTAAAAATATTTTTATATTTCAACTCATCATTTACCGCTTTCTTCTTGTCTTCACTTTTCCTGGTTGTCTCTTTCTCTGTGTGTATTCTGAATTCACATAAACATCATCCACAGCTCTACACAAAACACAACAACAACAAAAACATGAGCGACGAAAAGACCCAAGCCAAGTCAGAGACCAGACCAGACCAGTGCCATGTCGTATGCCACAGCAATACCACTCGTCTCTCATATTTATAGCGACTACTCCAACTCCAGTAATATTGCTGGTAGTGCAGCGACGCATGATGTTATTATTATATATTAATACGACAAATTTAACAAGTTTCCTTGCAGAAAATATAAAAAGTAGAAAGTATACTATATAAAGTTATACGAGGAAACGAGTTGGTAAGATTTCTCAGTGTTTTATAATATGTAGCATCACATTCTTCATATGTGAAGAAGACGGAGCAAATAGTCCTGCTACTTGTTCAGCATCATCTAGCAACTATTACATCACCACCACCACCATATTCACCATAAAACTGTCTCCCTATTCCAACAACTTCTTTCTTCCAAGTCAAAGAAGAAAAGTTGCACAGTGCAGTTGAGTAAAAAAGCAGCAACGGCAGCACAGGATACATACACAGCTTAATAAGACCTTTTGTGATGCATGCTACTGTGATGATCTTGAACAAGGTTTTCTTTTGTAAACCAGAAGAGCAAAAGAAAAGATGTATTATGTACAGTTGAGTTTGAAGGAAAAATTTTGGTTAAATTTTCTTATTCTTCGAAAATATTATGAATTCCTCCCCCGAGCCTCATTTCGTTTTATAACTCAAACGGGTATTTTAGCCAAGAAGAAGAAGTGTTCTGGCGTGTGCGTGGGGTAGTAACTCTCTCTTTCTTTCTCTTGTGAATATACACTACACACGGTGGTGGTACTGGGAACTTTTCTGGCTATTTGTCGAGAAGCAATTGTTTGCTGTTCTGTGTGAAGAAAAACTAGCATGGCATTTTTTAACCAGTAACGAAAATATCCCCGCAAGCAAGAAAAAGTATGTATTGCATACATGATGATGAGGAAGGTTTGAAGTTTACGAAAAAGGCCAAATTCAAATATGTGCATAGTACACTTTACTCAGTGTGTATAGAGTTTATTCTAAAACTTCAAACTTTTATGCACGTACGTAGCATAGATGTATAAAATGGCTTAAAATGCAGAAAAAAGTGTTTTGTATGACGAAAAGCTTTTTATAGATACCAAAGATGCAGTTTTGTATTGCGCTCTGTTTATCTTCTGAAGAGAAAGTAGATACGATGGGATGAACAACAAGCAAATAATATGAACCTAGATGCAAATTTGCAGAGAAATACATCCATGCATCTCATCTCATGACCCAAGAATACAAGACCCGAAAAACAGAAACTCACATCATGGATCATAATAATTTAATATATAAGATATTAAGTTTTGTAAACACGTTGTACCTTCGCTACTTGTGACTATATTACTTTACATGGACGATCTTTTTACGTTGTTGTACGCTTAACGCTGTAAATAATTTATGGCACAAGGTTTCATACTATAAATGACTACATGCTGCATACTTTGCTGTCAATTTTTTTTAGGAAAAAAAGTATAAACGAATGTGTTTATTTCTTCTCTCCATTTTTTGTGCTATGTAACATGACATATTACATATGAAACGTACACCAACTTAGAAAATTGCGTCAGTTCATCTTGTCACTTTCCCTTTTGTTTTCATCAACTCATATTATTTGCTGTTCTATAGCGTAGCAAACTTCGAGAGAGAAACACAGAGCGTAGACATCTTAAATGCTTTTATTTACCCTCAACATATTCACATGCATTTACCCTCTTTTCCTCTTTAGTCTCATTTACTTTTACTGTTGTAATCTGTTATGTTATCTCTCTATCTTTGTAATAATAAGGATGAACCGCTTTTTATCTGTCCATCCCTCATTTCTCCATCTACTTACTTCTCAACGAGAAGAAGAACTATATAAATGACAAGTCAGTTCTCCTCGGGTAGAATGGGACCCAAGTGAAAAAGTCCACCACCAAAAACAGTGCAAAGGTCGAGAAAATGTTTGTCCAAAGTTAAAAACAAGAGGTGGGATAGTATGAGGAAACCGTAAGTAATTTTCTTCATGAAATCTCCTTCCTTCTCAAAGATCACATCTTATTAGAAGACCGGAAAAGGGAAAAAAGGGAAACCGTCAGCAAGGCAGGAAAAAAGGAAAGTTTGGACACTGGCCATCGCATCCTTCGTGGCAGGGACACAAACAATCTTTGAGCTTCCCTTTTTATTCTGAAAAAAGGAAAGAGAGAGAAATACATTATTATAGTAAATGTGCGTTAAGTCTATGACACTGTAATTGTACGACCCCCGCCACCACCACCAGTTTAAATGAATGTGTTTGTGTGGAGAGTGCGGTGGTAGTGGACATTTTGAAAAGAAATGTCTCTCTCCGGCATTCATTTTGTATATTACTCACTCAGTGAAGAACGTTCACCACTTGCCACAAAAAAGTACATCGATATCGTACGCGCAACCTTTTTTATTTTGAAAGTAAGTAAGTTGGCATATAGTAAATTGCACAATTCGTTATGTCGAATGCCCTTGGTTTTCTCATGCCGTCACTCTGGATTAAACATCTCAAGATCACTTTTCAGACCTTTATCTTCCCTTTTCACAACGAAGCGACGACGAAAAATTTTCCGAGGGGAAAACACCGAAAAAGGAAAAATGAAGGAATGGACAAGGCGGCCAGGCCATGAAGAGAGTCAGGGGGAATCAGCACAAGACATTCATCACTTGACCCCTTTTTCCCAACTCAAACTCTCCCATGCTTTCATCAAGAAGATATATATGAAAATATATTGCTCCAGTTCTATATTATACACAGCAATGTTTTCTATACGTACGTTGTAATTTATGCGTTTACTTCCAAGTGAATTAAACCGTCAAGCAATGAAAGTTGGTAGAGAGGAACTTAAAAAATCACGTTCAACTTGATTGTTTTATTTGCCTTGTGATTAATATGAAAATTCATGATGATCATGATGATGATGATCACAATGACAAGCCAAGGTCATAACTAACTACCAATTTGAAAAAATATATATTATATGGTCTGGATGGTTTTATGAGCGTCATTCTTAGAAAGACTCGAGAAGACAGAAAGTTTGTGTTCCAAGAAAACTACATCATGTATACAAGAAACTACCTAAAACATTTATAAAGAGAGAAGACAGAGAAGAGGGAATTGAAAAGATCATCGTTGAATGATAAATGCTTCTTTTTGTCTTTTCTCTCATTTTTTGAAGAGAAACCGCGTGTATGTATAAGTACAGCAGTAAAAGTGTCTTCCAACAAAACTGTACATTTATTCTATGAACTATACTTCCTTGAACAAACATTGGAGCCAGATTTCTGGCTGATCTAACACACACTATCATAAAATCCAGTGAACCAGAAATTATAACACAGAGTCAGCCAAAAATATGCTTTAATACTTTTGGATTGGAACCCACTACTGCCGATCATCTATGCAACGTGTTCAATGTTCAATTCTTATGCTCACAACGCCGCAGTTCCTTCCTGAGTGAAGAGTGCACCCGGCCGAGTATGTATATTTTTATTACTAAAAATTCTTTTTAAATCGAATATTATATGCACATAGCAAATTGTCCTTGCAAATAGTAAAAGCCATCTTATCCTTAGTTTTTTCTCTTTCTCTATCGATGATTTTCTTACAATTTAGTCATGTAATCTTAAATATGTTACTTGTTTTTAAAAAAGTGCAATATTATACAGCCAACCAACCGGCATACCTACACCGTACCGACGACAAGTCGACAGACACAAACAGATTCTTATTTTCTTGCATTCAAAATTTTTTCCCTTCCGAACAACTAAGCTGTTCCCTTCACAAAACTAATGTTATACAAATTCCAACAAAGTGAACAAGTCGTCCGGAATGGAATACCTTTAGTCAATGTTCATATGTTCAAAATGCAGTCTTTCACGCTTGTCTGCCCTTTTTTCTGGTTGTTGCGTAAGTAAAGCGTATAATATAGAGAGTGGCTAGAGAGTAAAATATAAAAAGTAACTTTTCCATATCATACCAGCCGACTTGTTTCGGCCCGTATGATGATGGTTATTGTATCTCTTACTGATTGAATGATGCGACTGTAGACGACAAATGACGCATGAGAAAGTGAGCAATATTCAATTGAAAACCGAATATTTGTTCCAGAGTTCAAAATCCACAGAAATCTAAAAAAACATATACATAGCTTACTATATTAAATTCAAAGTTCATACGTACATATATATGATAGATAAGTGTATAAAGAAACGAGTCGCACTTTCAAACTTGTGTTATTTTTTTCAAATTCCAGCTAAAAAGTTTAATAAAAAAAAAATCAGAGAATTCATCCTTAAAAGAGGAAAAAGTGAAATCAGAATTTTGGTAAAAGTGAAAGTATGTTTTTGGATGTACATAAATAGTGAGATAACAGAGACTTATAAAGAGAGAGAGAGAAAGCATATTATAGATAAATTTTCATTCAAATTCAAAAAAGTCACAGCACTGTTGATTGTATGGAGAGTGCTTCTCACTTTTCTTAACAAAAGATTTTTAGTAGTGACATATAATAGAGCATACAGCACAAAGTTTCTCTCATTCTCTCTCTTTCTTCTTCGCATTCTTGTGCGTCGCCCGCCGCCGTCCATATTGGGAAAATTGCCCAAGTGGATCTTCTTCAACTTTTGTTACAGTGGATCTTCACTGGACTTGGTTTGAGAGGGTTGCCCAGCTTGCAAAAGGAATATTTCAATCGTAAATATCACACTGGTTATGGATGCAAAAAGACTTCTGGATACGAAAAAGATTCCGGCAATATCAACTCCTACTCGTTGGGCTGCCAATTTTCTTTCCAAACGTTCCAACTGCCAGAAAAACAGAGAATAAAGAGAAAGTATTAGAATGCAATTTGTAATATGAAAGTAAGAATGTTTAAAGTTACACACAGATATATATGCGCACTGCTCAATATTATAACTCCAGCAATAATAGTAAGATTACAGAGATATAATATGCAGTAAATGTCACGTTAAGTCTAAGATTATCTTTTATCCACATTACAGAAATGGAATAAGTTGATGATGAACACTTCCCAGCAGCGACTAAAATTTGATGGGCATTTTCATGAATTTCTGATGCATAGTAAGTCACCAATCCTATCCGAAGAATCAGTAGAGATGAAGTCATGCTAGCGTATTGTGTCATCCCGTGACCCCCTTCTATGCCTTTTGAACTTATCCATTGGGATAGCTGTGGTTTTACCGTAAAACAGATTAAAATACCTACTACTTCAAAAGAATGTAGAGAAAGTATACTTATAACTGTTATGACCATACATGCATTGCCATCAAAAGGACGCTGAGTATATGAGAGAGTAATAAGGGCAGTGAAAGAAACTCGTTTAATTTTTTCAAAAGCCCGCACAACTCTTCGAATTCATGTCGAATGCTTTCCCAAACATTTTCATCCTGTGATGCAGATACCGGAACGAGCTCAAATGCACTGTCCACTAATGATTTGAAGTGGGAAGAAATCGCTCGGAATAGGACAACCACCAAAGCATCCATAAAGTTCCAGGAATATGATAACATGGCTTGTCTGCTAAGCTTGCCAAGAATAATGAAAACACTCCAGGGGAGATTCTTTGGGACAGACCATGACTCGTGAAACCTTGTTGAAAGTGATTTGTTCTTTTCTAAAAAATCATAAATATATTTTTTAATTTCAAAGTTATGATGTATGCTGTGTAATATTTAATTGCAAACGTATTTAATTTTTACCAAATTTGTATTTAATTGGTTCATAAGGCCCAATTTCCTTCATGTTAGTACTAAGCACAGTATAAATGTACATAGTATTTTCCACAAGGGCGTACATCAAAATGACAAAGGAGACCATGACAGAAAAATGCTTAATTTTTGGATCCAGTTTACTATACTTTAGTTTCTTCACAGTTTTATCCCACTCTTGCATAAGCCTCTTAAAATGTCGACAACGAAGCAGAAAGTAACAATAGCTTGAACAAAAAATACAATTGTATAAAGTTAACCCTTTCTATTTAATTTCGATTTCACGTGAGATTTGTCTTGAAGATAATGTAATTTTTTGGGAGGGATTTACTTACTTGGTCAGTATAACTATTGAATGGTATGAAATACATAAAGTACGCAAGGTCTTGAGAACTCCAGCTTCCTCCCAAAGAGCAGATCGAAAATGAACTCCTTGTATGAATCCTCCGATTGTAAGTGACGTCAAAGCAAAACTCCAGAAAATTGGAAAGGAAAGCCACCTTGACAGTAAAAATAACAATAAAAGAATCATAATATAACTTTAAAGAAAGAAGGATTCAAAAAGTAAGCAAAAAAAGCTTGACTTGACTTGTATGTGTAGCCACCACTGCGCTGTCACGTCCAGGATCTTACCGGAAGCTCAACTCTGTAAATCCATCCGGCCTTCGATGAACTACCAAGGGAAGCAATCCAAGAATTTGACAGATTCTTAATGGAACTTTAATAGACGTAACAATGCTTGGCGTCATTTTCTTAGATCTTGTACCAGCGGTAGCTGAAGATTTAGCTGGGATTGGGGCTTCAATCGACGTCACACTTGCCATGATGTCACTTTTATTTATGCCGTTTTTCTATTATAAACTTAAACTTTCAACCAACCAACCAAATGTACCGATTCTTGGTTTTCCAATATTTTCGTACTCTCGCTTAGGCACCTGCAAAAACGAAACCTGTTCGATCTTTCTAAACGAACAAGTACCTCTGAATGTCTTCATTTGTCTTCCATAAGTCAATAAACTACTTTTTATGAAGGCTTAATTCAACTAATTCATAGATTTTATGTTAATTACAAGGAAGATGAACACTAGAAAAACCACAGAGTTACTCTTATGAAAAAACTAGGCTAGCAATCAACTTAAGTGCAGACAGACATTTTATTTGTTAATAAAATACGAGTACCGTTTAATAATGATACATGTGGGCTCATAATGTCATATTCTAATGCACACTTATGGACTAACATCATATATCAATTGCAAGTCTTACATTAGTAGAAGGGGACTTTTAGAAAACGGTGAAACCTTTTATTTTTATTACAATTAGTAAATCCTTAGTTTAGTCACTAAGTTATATTGACCATAGTTTGCTTCAAACCAATTACGCTTATTTAGTAAATACCAAAACATAATTTTGGTGCGTGGGTATAAGCATAAATTCAGGCTAAAAAGATACTCAAGTTTTCTTCAGCTTGATAATTCAGCCAAAACAGTGATATTTAATAAATTATGAAATTCAATAATGAAAAACAATCTTTGAGACATTTTCCAAAAATAGAGTTAACCTTTTCCTTTACATCCAAGATGACATTTTGTAAGCATACAAATTAGCAAGACAACGTAAATTTTAAAGCGTGCTTTGTGACCCAAATAATGAAAATGTCTAGATAGCAGCTTGCCTGTCAATTGCTTTCATAAAAATAACTGTTAATCGCATGTCATCATTTTCACTCTTCCTGAAAACCGGAGCGGACACAACCACCCTTTAAAAATAGGCATGTCTCCTTTTAACTTCGTGGAGAAAGTGTGATCAGTGATCGTGATCAGTAAGAATTGCTTCTAACTCTGTCATATGTCTACATGGTAAAAGTAAAAAGTACACAAGTATGAGTTACATCATCATCACATAAACGCTACGCCCCATATATAAACGTCCACTGTTATTATTATTACTCCAGGCATAACAGTAAGCTGCGTTTTTACAAACTTGATATTTGAAAGGAGTAAACATATTGCCAATGTTCACTTTTTATGCAAGCAGCGGACGGAATTGAAAATTGTAATAATAATCATAATATCCACAGCAAGCAAAAAGCTTTTTAGCCAGTTAGAAAGCATGCATACTTCCATATATATTTATGTACTCAGATTATTATTATGAACAGGGAAAATGTTCTGAGACATGGCATATATGAATAACATAAGGTTCAACAGACTAAATATCGTTATTCATAGTGCTCTCTTATATAATAACACACTTGCATAGCCCATCACATCACAAGTAAATTGAACATTTAGAGGGAAACAATATTAAATTTGTGGTGGAAAGTGCTCTCTTGATGGAAAAGCCCTAATTAGTTTTTGGTATTAGGTGAAGCTGCTTGTGTGTGTAATAATGTTGCTCTATTCTGGCCTGCCTGGCTACTGTTTTGGAAACGAAGATGATGTCTCATTCTCATAATCATCATGCCAATGCATGGAAAAAGAGACGGGAAAGGAAACCAACCGTGCATGAGTAGTATGGGCATCTTTGCATCACATCCACAAAAATTGCGTTTGGTTTGGTCCGTGGCTGGTGGTGATGCATGCAGAGGTTTCTTGTTAGTCAAGTAAAAGCACACAAAATATATTTAACCTTCAAGCTCTCGTCGAATTATATATGAAAACATAAAGTGAAAACGTAAAGCATTTTACTAACGAATGGAAAAAGGTTGGTGGGGATGGATGAGTTGTGTGTATTTTGATGAATTTGCTTGCGGGCAGCAAAAAGATGCGATCTTTGAGTGGCTCACTTGACTTATGTGTGTGTTCGTTGTGTGTGTGCAAAAAGGAGGACTATGAAAGCAAAAGATCCACTTCAAAATGAGATGGATAAAGAAACATAAATTGACACGAGGAGAAATTTGTCTCAATTTTACCACCACCACCACCTTGTTTCTCTGGGACTGTACTTTTCTGTCATTCATTAAACAGTTACTACAAAACTCATCTACAATGTCGGCCTAATGAAGTAGTGCTGTTGGTGGTGGTGGTAGCTTTATTGCGTAAAATTAGAACGCATTCTACATAACATGAGAGTATTTTAAGAGATATAGGCGATTGCAGTAGCACTACAAAAACTGACAACATGGCTTGTCAACGTCAAGTCATAAGACACAATATGGTTATAATTTACCACGGTTTGATATTTAAACTTGGAATTTTATGAGACAACAAGCATATGGTGCAAAATAATCATGAAATAAAATACAGATGGAAAGCGTACTATAATGCACAGATGCATCGTATTTTCGAGAAAGCAAATTGAAAAGTTTATTTATTGCCCGGACGCTATGTGCGTGGTTGTTTATTTATGAGTAAACTTCTATTTCACGGATAGAATATCGATATGGAGTACCCTTTAGGAAGGCATACACTTTAACGTATCTCGCATTAGTCGCCTGTGACAATGTGATTTGACTGGTGCCTCCAGTCCCATTATAATCTTCGTGCACGGTTGTCCAAGTACCCCCATCTGGATCCGAGTTGGTGGTTTGGATCTGGAATGACTTTGCAAAGGCGGCTTCCCATTGAACAACCACCGTTCTAATCTGCTTACTCTCCCCCAAGTCAATGTAGATCCATTGCTCTTCTTGCTCATCACTGGCCCATCGTGTACTTGTTGTACCGTCAACAGTGTTCTCAGGATTTACACATGGATTTTCTGAACTGCTGGCTTTTATGGGATGATTTAGGGCGAGGTTTTCATCACTTCCACCACCTTCCCCAATTCCTGTAAGCTCACCCTGTCGCAGTGTTCTTGCCAAGTAGTAGGTATCTTTTACACCTTGATCACTGTTGAAATTGGGATCCTTGAGATATTCTGCCCAAACCATAAACCAAATCCATCGGTTTTGTCGTTCTAGAACTTCGGGAGTTGGGACAGATCCCACTTCGGCAAGGGCAATGGGTTTTCCTCGAGCAACTTGCAACATTTTGTTGTAGTGGTCGTCGCTGGGTTGTCTATTCATCCAGACATCAAGGGAAGCTACATCAACGGTTTCGGGACTTGGAAAATATTCTCCAATTGAGTCCATTTGAACGTCCTTGACACACCAGACCCAAACCAAATTGTTGAATTTGGGGGATAGATATTCGTAAGTGATTTCGTAAAGTCTGCGGCTCCCACTGGCTCCAGGTCTGCCTCCCCACCAAGACCAGCCTAAATGAATAAGCCATTAAAAAAATTATTAAGATTTGCTGACTGGAAACATCATTTAAATCCAAAACAATTCAAACCTTCATTCATTTCGTGTATAGGTCTCCAAATAACAACTACACCGGCATCTTGAAGCTGTTGCAAATACGGAACGATGGTATCCAGACGTTGTTTCCATTTTGTATTCAGATCTCCTCCATTCTGGATTAAGCTGTTCCATTGATCATTGTTCAGCTGAGCCAGAACTCCATTGGCATCCCAGTTACAAGTTTCCCCAACAGTTGGAGGACAAACATGCCAGGTAAGTGCAACAACTGAACCTTCATTCCATTGACGAATAGCTTCATCAACCATGGTTTGTCTGTATCTCACATCGTCAGGTAAAAATAGAAAGTCGCCTCCCCAGAGTCCAGGGAAAAGACCTGTAATGTCACGTGCAACTCTGGTCCATTTTGAGGGATCTGAATTGGGTTCTCGGTTGTGCTGCCCCGAAATTGTATTGGATCCAGAGATAGTGGAGAAATAGCGAATTACGTCTGTTCTGCTGACTGTATTAATTATTAAAAAGGTTATGATAAAAATTACATGCTTTTGTAAATTTAAGCCCTATTTAAATTCCCGATTTTCAAATACCGGATTCTCCAACCGCCAAAAGCGCAGCGAGTGCTAAAACAATGTTGACTAAACGAAACGACGCCATCGTTGTCAGTTTGAAACTGATGTTCCCGTATTACAGACGGGTGGTTAATATCTCGAAATGAATCCTAATCTTTTATAGTTTTAGACCATGCATAAAAAATGGGCCACTTTTGCCGTTTATGTACTTTGTACATGGATGTTTGTACTTCGGACAACTTGTCAGAGGTGATTATAAAACAAAATATTTAGTAACTGTTTTTACGAAGAAATGTATTCAAATCATGTAAATATAAGTAAAAGGAATTGATAACTGCAGATGATTGACATAACAGCTTTGTGTCAGATTAAATTTGATCACTATGTTTGCTTTATATGTTCCAACTGTGGGCATGTGTCAAAAAAGCAATGACACATGCCTACATCCTTTTTTTTTGAAAAACTTGTCCATAATAAATGAGTTACTGCAATATAATCTCAACTATTATTGTGAAATGCTATGCACAATTAAGCTTCTGTCAATAATTATTATAATCTTAAATCAAGGTATCAGATAATCAGTATTTATCATTTTAAAAATAAATTTCGTGAACATGCGATGTGATGATGTGACATGATACATGTACATGTACACAAGTACCGACAAGGCTTTTAATGACACAATTATGAAATGATCTAAATAACATGTTGATCGATGGTTTATCATTTAGCAACAACTTTCATCCGACATTGTTGTTGAAAAATGCATGAATGTAGTTCTCGTTCAGGCTTATAAATTGACACCATCTATTTTACAAAGCAACTTCATGGAGAATCATCCACATAACTTTAAAAATGAATCTGAAATTCAACGAAGTAAAAATAATGTGCAACAATAAAATTATCTTTCCCGTAAATCTGCTTGCACATTGTACCATTTACTTATGTATGGATACTGTACAAAGTCCAACAAGTCAACCTGAAGTACAAATTTCTGGATAAAGCAAAGTGGGCAAACTTTTTTTTTCTGTATACCAAACAAACTTTCTTTTGCAGATTCTTTAAATAAATGCATACACAAAAAAGTATAAGAATCTTTGCATTCCAACTCTTCCTTATCCAAATTTTATGAAGGCGAATTTCTATAAAGAAGAAATTGGGGGAAAATACATATAAAAATACTCGCTTTCTAAAAGTTCAAAAAATAACAAGCATATTAAGAGTTCAGTTCAGAGTCTCTACTCTAAAGCAAGAGCAAGCACAGCAGTTTATAAAAAAAGGAAGTGAAAGTGAGAGAGAGAAAGAGAGACTGAGAGGGACAAAAAAAGTAAGCCAATAAGCCAAGATTTTTTTATTGGATTTGGCTTGATTCGTTCCTTTTGTGCTTTGTTCGTGTGATAAGGAGAGAGATCTGCTGTGAGTCTGTCTGGTGAGCCGAGAGTTTGAGCACAAAGTCCACCTAAGCGAAACATGCATGTAATGTATGTATATTTTTTTGTACCAAACAAGACCAAACTGAAATAATATAAAAATGTATACTGACAAGGCTTTCAGTTTGAGAAAATAAAAAGTGTGTTATCTGGTAGTTTATCTTTTTTTGCCGAGAGAGAATGGTAAATGCAGAATATAATACCGCCAAGTAATATAATATGGTTTACAATTGTACAAAAAAAATCATGGAATACGAACAGGAAGTCATCTCTTTACTGACTAGCAAAACTTTATACTGAAGGTGGAGGTGGAGAGGAGGAGGTTGGCACGTTAGTAGTTAAGATAGATAGAATACATTTTATGCTACAAACTCTTTCATAAATTCAATTCTTTGGCAGTTTTGTACTGTTGCGAGCTGTGAAGAAGAAAAAAAGCAATGAATGTTGATAAAGGCAAATGCGTTGGCGATGATGTACCTGAAAAACATTGCGAAACTATTTCTCAAATTGTGGATACGTCCGATCCAAGTATAGTTGTACTTCCAAGAAAAGAAATCGCAATAGCTTCCAATATATATTTTATCCTTCACACTAAATCCTTGTTCGGTATTGGTTAGATCACTTGATTTTTTACAGGAACTAACCTTCGAATTCTAGTTCTTGTGTATTTTTACACGAGTATCTTTTCAATACAGAACAGTGTTTATAGAAGACTCATGGCTCATGTAAGTCAAAGTCAAGTCAAAGCTGTGCAGTGAGTAAAAAAGGGGGTCTGTCGAGATATGGCAAGAAATGGTAGAAAAGACAATTTAGTGTGGGACTTGACACCGACCAGATTGGCTCCTTTTTCTTGCCCCATTCCCATGTCAAATGTCATATTTAGAGTCCTTTTGAAATCTTACTCTTTCCTATAGCAAGAAGAAAGAAAGATTTTCCACACATTTTTCTGCAGTTTTGTATTTGTATATAACATAGATATTGCAATCTCTGCTCCTGAGCTGAGTTTCCTTTCACTTTACTCTCTACAAAAAACTAAGAAGTAAAAGTGAGAAGAAGAAGGTACGAAACGAAAACGACATTACAGAACAAAGTACAATGACAATTGAGGCACGAACTTAAGCTTCCGTTTTTCTTTCTACTTGCTTTGCAGTTCCGTTCAAGGTTTTTGCTCACACAATCACTTGATACATCAGCAGAACAAGGGAGAAAAGGCACTAGTACAAAATGTAAAGCTTTTATATTTTACTGTACACCTATATTCTTGAATCTCTTCTATTACCTTGTATTCAACACGATTTTGCATAGCATAGTTTTATATGGATTTTCATTCAGTTCATTTCATAGGAAAAGAAGTGGACGATATATTTTATCGAGTCATATTACTGAAATACGATATATTTTATTTATTTTTTGCATTTAAAACTTGAACGTAACATATAAACATTATATATACCTATATCCCTAATCCTTGCCGTAGCATACGACTTCAAAAAATTAGCAAGGCGAAGAGCGAAAACTCTACGAAATAATATCTCTCTGTGTGAAAAGATTTGCTCCTTGTGTCGTTCCATAGCTAACTATATAAGAATTTCAATTTCTTAATATAGTTAGTCTTGGTCGTTCTAAGTTCATATTTATGTTCCCTTATAATGAATTTTCCTGGCTCGCCAAGTGCAAATATAAAAAATACAACAACATATACCACTTTATATAATATACTATCTTCGATATTACCTTAAAAATTCAAACCCAACCATTTATAGTAAAGTCCTTCGGTGTAGAAAGTGGAGAAATGAAAGCATGTACGCAAAAAAGGAGCCCCTACTGTTATCTTATACCCTGAGAGTGTTCTTGTTGCTGATGATAGCGCAAACTACACAACGCATAAATAGATATTATATATAAAAGGTTGAAATCTGCATCTCTTTCCTCCTTTACTTTGCTCCCTCTTTTTCCACTTTTCCCAGATCGTGAATCCGGACTAAATGCTTTGATTTATTATTGCCGGTATCTATCTCCTATTTCTCCTGCCCTGCCATGCCACTGCCTGCTTTTTGGTTCTTCTTCCTTATCAGCAGGCATTCCCTGAAGTAGAAGTTGATGTTCACATGTAAGTCTCCATATAAATACTCATCTTTTTTTCCTGTTTGCCTTCCAATTTCTGTATTTGTCTATATCTCTACCTTTTATTATGTTCAACCATACATGCGTGTGCGTTGCGTTGCGTACTACCTATATATCATACATAAATTGTCTTCACCATACAGCATACGCATATCATACATACTCCCACAAGAAGAAAGTTCACCACCAGAGATAGAATAATAATAACATGATGTAATAACATGACATAGTCCACACGCACATTTAAATACATACATAAATAGAAAGTTTTGGTAGAAAAGCTGTTTGTACACGTACACTTTAAATACACGGATACAATATGTTGAATAATGCAAACAAATGAGGATAACTAACAACATAACAAACGGTGTTGTCTAGTTGATAGTCAAATCTGAAATCTGTAGATTTTCCGAGTCTCTGGTCTGGTCTTCTTTGGGTTGTTTTTTAAAGTTTAGCATAACAATAATGCTGCCATTCTTGTTATTTATAACATTTAGCAGGACTAGCTCCCATGAAATTGGTAGACTAAAACTTAGAATAAAATATTAAAATAAATAAATTCAGAATGAAAAGCATGCCTACTTTTCGAGCAATTTGTTTAAAAACATGTATTTTGCTTCAATCACACACATGAACTATTAGCAAGCAATGGTGGCAAACTTTCCATTTTTTACAACTGCTTGCTTGCTGCTTGTCTTCCTCTGAAGATGTGATATGTGAGAAAGCAATAACAAAGCCAATGTTGTTGAATCCACAGTTTAAGGAGATTTTTTATCCACTTTTGCTCTCATCTCATGTCTTTGGAAAAACATAATAAAAAATAATACTATTTATGTACACTTCGAACAAGTCTCATCTCATCGGTTGGTGGTGCTGGTGTTGGATTGTATATGGAAACTGAAGACTAAGTAAAAAGAGCTCTAGATTCTGAATAATATGCATGTTTAGAGTTACACACTTCTTCGTGAGAGTCGAGTGAGAGTAAGACACTGATACTACACACAAAACTGGCTGTTTGTACAAGAAAAGTGATTCCAAATTTCTTCCATAGTGAAAGAACTGCTATCGTAGGACTCTTTCAGCTCTTTTGGCCTTTCTGCTTCTTTTTTTTTTGTTTGTGAATAATATGTGGGTGAGAGTAATAAATCAGTCAAATACAAAACCAACCGGGGCATTACACCATCCGATTCTCCTCACATGTCTTCAAGCAATATTTAGCAATGAAACGACGGCAAGCAAAATACTGAAGAGAAAGAGACTTTGCTTTCCATGAACCTTATGTTTGCAAAATGAGAATGAAACACTCTATACCCTCATTCAGTAGAATCTCACAGTTGGAGGGGGACTTTGAGAAGAAAAGGTTGAGGAAATAGGACCAAAAAATAAACGACATGCGTGTTTATGTAATTTTCGCGTGGCAGAGGCAGGTACAGATTTGAAAGTATATATTGTATGGTGTATATTTTATTTACATTATGTATATTATTTTCTGCGCAGAAATAGTATGAATAAAAGATGTTTACAAAATAGAAATTCATTATGAAAGTTTTAGAGTTCCACAATCATCATCATCATCATAACACTTGAAAGTAAATTGGGAAAAGTAGCAAAAAGCTATTTTTCTCGTTAATTTTCTACCTGGTTTAATCTCAAGGTGAGATGATGGTCAACTAAAGTAAATTTTTAAAAAGGTTCTATCACATCACAAATGTATTGATTGGACACTTTTTTATCTCCATCCAAGTATGAAACACTATGAAATGAAGGTATAGAGAGTAACTTGCCTAAAAAATCTCACGTAGGAAGAAAAAAGAGTTTATTTTAAGTATTCACTGTGTAACGCACACACTATGTCTTGTCGACAACAAGAAGTCGCTATGTGAGTGAACGAGCGAGTGGCAAAGAAAAAGCAGCAGCAAGAATCCAAGAGAGAAGAGTCTCAAAGGGAGTAATTTAAGAAATCGGTTTTTGATAATGCCTTCGACAATGAGGAGGAGGCTGGTAATGGACCTGGATAGAAAGTAGATTATGGTCTCAAGGGGTGTCACATAACTCTGTCTCTCGATGTCCCATTTACGTCCTTTTCTTTCTCTTGTTCAATTCTTTTTCTTGGGAACGAGCGTAAGTATAAAAGTGGTATAACAGTAGCAAAGAGAGTCTTTCTCATCTCATGTGCTTCTGGTTTGATACTACATTTACCATTTTCTTATCACCACGAGAAAAAAAGTACTTCTGCTCGTCGCGTCCTATTATAGTAGTCTTCCAAGCTAAATCCATAATAACCGAGCTAATGCACGTAATGTAGTTAGAGGATGTAGTATAAAAAACATATGAATAAGAGAGAGAGTAGTACTTGAACCAAGGCAAGGTACGTATTATTTGCAAGGTTTCATCTTACTTGGTACACAGTACACACATTGCAATGGCTTTTCCTCAAGTTATCTCGAAAACTATTTGGTGAACGATCAATGCTTTACTCAGTCAAGTATGTATTTTAATTTTGGACATAATATTCTGTGTAGAAAGATGAATTGTGTGTCAACTTAATTGTTTATTTATCCACTATACAAGAGAAAGACAGGAAAGCTTCAGGTACAAAGGTAAATTGAAAAAAAAACGTTTCACCTGAAACGAAGATAGAGAATGTCTAACGCATAATGGTAGAAAAGATTGGAAAACTGTTTGTACATTTTACAGAATTTTTGAACTGGAGTTGTGACCGGATGATGTATTAAATTTAAACTATAAATAGTCTGTTATGTGTATGCTTTCTATGTAGAAATGTTTAATTTGCATGAGTGCATTTTAAAGCCTTTTGGAAAGCATGAGCCATTAAATAAGTTCGCAAACAAATGCCCGTATAAGAGTCTGATATTAAACACATTTTAAGATAACGATCAAAATTTGATGTTGAAACACATAACGAATGTAACCATCTATGAAACCAAAATTAATTGCTTATATGTAAGGCAATCCGCAGCTATCTTTTTGTAAACTAAAACCGAATCATGGTTAAACATAAAATACCTGCGTATGAAATTCTTAGCAGCTTGCTCCATCGAATGGGTTTTGGCATCCAGTGCCACCAAACAAGCGAAAAACACAACTTTCTCCGGGTATCTACTCTGGAGGAACGGGAGGGAAAATTTGTAACGTTTGATATAGTTGACTAGATGAATATAACCAAGACTAGTCATCATAAACTCGTTTCTCTTCATTCGTCAGAATGTTGTTTTTTACGAGTAATCTTTTTAAATGAAGTTATGTTATGATAAATTAAATTAGCAGTATCTTAAATAATTGCTGCAACATTGTTTGTACCATGTAGTTCTTTGGCTGTAGTAAATTTATTTAAAAACTATATATACTAAGGAATAAATGCAAAATACAAGTGAACTTCAGACTAGACTCAGACAACAATTACGAATTTTCATTAAAGCACTGTTTACTAAGAATTAATTACACACTATGTTGGGTTTATGAGTAAAATATAGGTACAGTTCATCATCCTTTCATGACATGACTACCTTAATAGACAAAGATTGCGAATTGCCTCGAGGTATATATGTTTTTCCCAACCCTTTAAAAGTAGTCACAAAACAACAAAATTATCACTCATGATTCTGTTATTTTTTTGTGATACTCGTATTTATGATGATTCAACTATTTTAAAACGAGTTATTTGTAGGAATGTGTTACTGTACGTGATGCTGATTAGTGTACAGTTCCCAGGAATATGCATATCTTTACGTTATAAAGGTGGGTAGTACAAGGAAATTCACCCCGTAAAATTTCTTAGGATGCATTGAGTAATTTAGAATTTACTGACCTAGATTTGTCTTTGAAATTTTTTAATCATTTTTAATCATTTAATCAGTATCTCCGCATTAATTTCTGCATGAAACACTAACACAGCAATAGTGAATGATATTATAATGTAGTCCAGCAGTGTAAGGTTTGGTTTATTTGTGAAAACTACTAACCTAACATATTTTTTTTCTTTATGAATGTAGACCGACAAAAGTTGTCTCAACAAATATATTCGAAAGTTCTCACTAGATAAAATTAAAGATAATGGGCAATTGTAAAAATAAGCAAAACGCGCAGCATTTCATGTAAAATTAGAATTTTACTTGTTATGTAAATATAAAAAAGCATTTTTTGGTTTATTTTGATTTAAAAAAATGTGTAATTTTGGGTTTATTAGATACTTAAGTTGGGTTCAAAGGTGATAGTTTATGAAAGGAAAAACCACACACTGAGGAAATTTGGTCTGATTAGATCCACTTGGTTCATATTATCATTTCCACATATCACAAAACTCATTTCGTACCTGAAAATCTCACAAGTAATGTTTGTGTAAGAATTGAAGGTCAACCTAATTGTGAATTGTAAGTAATACCAAAATTGGGTTTAATAACATGCACTACGGCATTATGTACAAGATGGTTTGTTTGGGTGTACTAAAGGAGTCGATTTATTCACTGTTTCTCATCATTATTTTATTCGTTTATTGCAGACTTTAATTGCATATTGCATTTTGAATTTAAAAGTACAAAACTGCAAGAATCCATCGAACTGACATTAAGATGTAAAAACTGCAAAACCAATGATTTTTTCACGCAATTAAAAAATCTATTTGTTGATGTTTAGTATTTATACTTCCGTTACTGTTACTATACTTGGAATTTAAAAGTATGCCCGTAATTCGTTATGAATGATAAATGGTACAAAATACATCTGTTAATTATCAAGCTTTTCATAAAAAACTAAATTGTTCCTGTTCACACATCAAGCGTCAATGAGAAACATTTTATGTTACTCTTTTCATTTTATTTATCCGGGTGATGTCCTCCAACTGTCTGCACAATGTCAAACATTTGTTTGACATTGTGTATAGCCGTTTATGCAACGAAATACATAATATATCCATTCGAAATATACCCAAATGCTAAATTAGCTGATGAAGGTATTCTTTAACTTGAAGTTTATCCGAAAATCTAACATGAGCGTAATTAAAGTTAAAGTTGATAGCCTATAAATCCCTATTCCATTGGATTTAACATTACTGATAACAAATGCGTGTATACTTTAAGAAGAACATTCATGTTTAAATAAATCTGAAAGATAGAGCTTGACTATATTATTTTTATGAAATGTCTGAAGCAAGTACGTAACATCACCTACATAACTCGTACAACACTTTACATTTTCAAGCAATTATGTTGTATGTTTTAACTATAAAACGTTCAATGCGGTGCACCTGCACATGTTATACTGGCTTTAATCTATTTCTCAGAGAGTTGGGAATAATCACAATCTTCTGAATATTATTTACGCACATAATACATAATGATTTATCCTGCACGAAATTTCCAGTAATTACCACTTTGTTTCAACATTCTAAACATAATGTTTCGTTTTTCTTTAAATATTGGGTAATATATCTAAGACGTAGTAAATTATATAATCTTCCCAAGACCTAATATCATGACGCAGTGACCCATCTTAATTAACGAAGTATTCATAATTTATAAATCTGATCTAAAAACAAATCTCAACATTTTGTGATTAAAAATGAAGCAATAGCTGGAATAAAGCAACCAATAGGCTTTGGATACTGTAAATTTATTGAAAGAAATAGCAATAGGAACGTTATTATGACCATGACAGAACAACTGAAGAGAGATTTGAGATATCTTTAAAAGCCCAAATTTCAAGCTTTCTCATATTAGTTTTATTTTTATCAGCGCAGCTCTGGAACTTCAATATTACTGAACTGAAAAACGTCAAAATTTTAAAATCGTTCTTTAAACCATTTGCATGTAAACTACATGTTCATTCAGCTTTTACAGTCGAGTTGGATGAACTGTTTACATGCTGTATAGTTACAGCATTTAATAGTAAGAAATTTCGATTCAGCCATTAAAAAATGTATACGCGAATGAATAGGGAAAAAAAGTCTGACTTATTCACCACCATAGATGTTTGATTCCGGAGAATCATGAAATGTATAGTTTGCCTGTATTTACTAACTCAAAAAATAAAGCCTCTATAGAGTTGATTGTAGTTAAGCTGACTACCAATTACCTACCAAGCTGACTATTCGATAGTCGATACCAACAAGGTAGCTAACTTGAATTAATCCATTTTGTTAACACACGACGAAAGGGAAAGACCAACCGACGATTCGTTGTCAGCTAATGTATGAAATTCTCGCAATTACTATAATACGCTGAAAGAAATGCTAACAATACAGTAATCTTAATATAGTCCGTAGTCGTGACGTAAATATATCTCGAAAGGAAGTCCAAACAAAAAACGCTTGTTAGTTCAGGCTAAGACTGTTTCCCACGATGCTAAATTAACAATGCACACACGAATTCCATGTATATATTATAATTTGAAAACAACAAATTATATTTCTCTTAGAACACTTGTATGTTTGTTTAATTGCTTATGCTTAGTCTGTGTAGTTTTGTTCCAGAGAAATTGATTGCTAATAAGCTAATATCATCGTCATCAAAAAACCATCCCATATTAGGTTAAAGTTCATTACGTAGCCAACTGCTTTGTCATTTGTTGAAAAGCATGAGCTGGAAAAGTGAAATTGACATGTGATCAAGTGGTTTTTAATAAAATTTGATGAATGGATTAGTCATGTCAAGTGAGTGATCAGTGGCCAAATCAAATCTGCAATAAATGTATTTGTACAGAGCTTTTTTGTTGTAAATTATGAATTTGTAAAATTTTAGTTTGTTGATTTAAGTACAATGTAAAAGGGGAATTCCTAGTTGAATAATACTACGCTACGCAGTATAGTTATAATAGTTATTGCATGAGTTTTTTTAAATCAACATTGCCACTTTGCACTTGAATAAATGTAATGTCTTTCGATGCTCGATTATTATTATAAACCTTTTTTATATGTTCACTTAAATATCACGCGACCACTTGAAAAATTAGTATAGAATGTGATATACAATTAAAAATTTAAACTGTAGATAAAATTAAGCTACTGAAGTGGCCCAGACACCAGAATCTGAGTTGAGTAGATTAGTGAGGTGAGACCTTACACGCATACCTAACCAACTGCACATAATTGCTTCTATTTCAAAGTAATCTGAAATTCCGTAAAATTTATTTGTAAACAATTAAATATGTTCTGTTATTCTGTTCTGCTGCCCTTAACTTGAAGTTACTTATTTACATTGAATTTAGACTATGCGGACCCGATTGGACATTGGACACCCCAAATATATTGCTTATAAAATATTTGCATTTAAAACTTCATACTGCCTATTTTTATTTTTCGGAAGGATTAAACTTTATACTCCGTCTAATTGAACAGCGAGATGACGAATAAATGCTAGTACACGTAGAAGTTAAAGTTCAATAACAAAACTATGACCATGCTAACATTATGGTGTAAAGTACAAAGTTCTTTCACTTGGCTGGTCAGACAAACTACCCAATAGAAAGTACAGAAAAATTGAAAGTTCACTTGCACTATATTAATCGTTAATGAAATGTATGTATACATACACATAATATGATGACCATAATAACATGAATGAAAATGTAAGCAAATGTACCCAATGAGCTTTCACTTGTGTGACACAAGATATAATTGAATCGTCTTAGCATTACTCGACATCATCAAATATAACCATACCCCAAAAATCTGTGTAGTGTATTTATTGTATTACACTAACATTTTTGATAACCTATGTCACACCAAAAAAAAAATTCTTAAATATAACCCACACCCTAATGTCTTCTTGAAATTCGTTTATAAGTTCACAAGAACGCACGAAAACGAAGATAATGTGCTCATGAGTGCTCATGATCTTGATTGCCAAATAAATTACATTGGGCATAATACTAAAATAGCCAAATATTTTTGTGTGAATAAGTTGAATGAATGCATATTTCATCCTTACCGAAATTTTAAGTTGGGAAACAATTTACCGTATATCTTTATGTACTGACCTTACAATATATACAATCGATATGTAATTCTCTAATAAAGGGTCAATGTCATGTTATGAAATTTGGAATTCATTAGTTTCAGAAATTGAGACATATAAACTTTTCCAATCTCACTTTTTCATTGCCATTTTTTGATAGCTTAAATGTACAAATTAAGTTTAGTTGTAAAACTGAAAATTTAAAACCATGTTAGTAGTGATTCACGTTTTTTAACAAATCCAAGGATAGTCCAGAATACTATGAATGTTATAGTTACGTATTTTAACTGGTATAAGGATTGATTCTTTTGAGCTCGAAAAAAAATTGTGGGGAAGAAGGAATTTTTGGGGATGTTCAGTCGGCTGGAACGATGCCGTATTTAGATCCATTGGCTTCGTAAATAGCATTCAATAGAAACCTATGCAATTCTTGGTGCTCATGAATATTTCTTGTAATATGGTGTTATAACTAGCATTGACAAGGCTACTAAATCAATTAAAATGACAAAAAATAAATATATTGCCTATCTACCTGCTTGTCTATCTACCTGCCTATCTATTTTATAAATTGTGTTCGAATGAAAAATCGTAGAACCGATTGCAATGTCTCATTCAACTCAGTAAAAGATTTTCTCTCGTTATGCAAATTAAATAAAAAATTCATAGTTTACATTTTATGTAAATTAGGTTTAAAAATTATGTTTCATTAATTCAAAACCCCGTCAATTTTTTAATCGTGATGCAATGAACAAATTAAAAAAAATATTTGATAATAAAAATAAGCGTGTCATTGTTCTTTTTAAGATATCTAACTATTTTTCAAAAATCATCCCGTTAATTTATGCTAATTAGATTTTGAAAACCAACTACCAAATATAAGTTAAACAATAATTCGGTAGCAAAAAAAGTATAGAAATCTATAACAAGTTGACATGCACACATAATTAAGAATTCACAATCAAACTAAAAGCTTTTCAGCACGAAAGATTCATCAAGCTACATCGTAATAAGTACAGTACAACATTGCCATAAACTTGTTACCACGCGATAACTTATTATGTAACCTAAGTAAAAATAAGTAATTCTAAGAAAATGGATTCAAAATACATTTTTTGCTTTTGTTTTGATTTCAAAACTTTAATAACTTGTTACTTCGTTCACGGTCTCATACTGCTGCTAGTTTTGATAATTTTTTTAATAAATGTGTTTAAAATGCCACGACTATGTGCTGTATCGACTTGTCCGAACCATAAAAATGCAGGCGAAAAAATTCATCGATTTCCAGTTGATGGACAAGGCCACAAACGAAAGGCGTGGGAGGAGTTTGCAGTTCTTGCTTCCGGAGGAACAACTAAGATCACAGCCTTTCATAACTACGGAATATGTACTAAGCATTTCAAGCCGTCAGATTATCACGATAGCACCTTCAACCGTCTTAAATCAACAGCAATACCTTCAACTCTACAGGGTACGTATTTGAAAACTTAAAAATATAAACCGTTATATTTACAAGCATGAATTCAAGGTTATTTATTAACTTTTTGCTGCTAAATCACAGATCTGAATGCTAATTATCAAGTGGACAATAAAGATGACCCTGCAGAATCTTTTGAACTTTATTCTAAAGTTTTCAAGATGGAACGCGAGATAGCTGACCTCAGACTTGTCAACGCAGAGCTGCAATCCCAGATGAAGAAGCTTAGAGCAGATGTTGAAGAAGGTGATAAAGCAAAGAAAAAGTTGGACTCGATTTTGAAAAGATTTACCGCAGGTATTCAAAAGATGCTAATGGATGAAAACAAGTCTTGGACTCATTGGGATACAGAGGACATTACATTTGCTTTGAAGATTTACAACATTTCGCCGAAGGCCTATGATCATGTTAGAGAAAACGTTCTACCCCTTCCAGCTCCATCCTATCTTAGAAAGCATCTTTCCAAAATGGTTATCCTACCCGAAAAACCCATACAATCAGTCTTTAGCCTTCTAAATGCCAATTTCGTTGAGGAAAAGTACAATAGTCGTAATACTTCATGTGTGATCGCCATGGATGAGATGAGTTTGGACGCACGGTACGTGTACGACAAAAATCTTGATCAAGTTTTTGGAGGAGTAAAGAACGTTACACTTTATTGCGCTCGTGGTTTATTTGGGAACTGGAAACAACCGTTGATGTACAGCTTTAGTACTTCTAAAACGCATTTACTAGATTTGATTACGATCCTTTACGAGAATGGATTGAAAGTTGTTGGTGTTGTGTCGGACATGGGACCAAAAAATGTTAAAATGTGGAAGGAACTCAACCTAGGGAAAGTAGAAAAGGGCATTGTTAAAAGTACCAGTTTTCCGCATCCAATAAGGAGTCAAGAACGCGTATATTGGCTGTCGGATTTCCCTCATCTTTTGAAGAGACTACGAGATCACATGCTGGACTCATTCATACTTCTCCCTGGTGGTACAAAACTTGATCGACGTTGGTTACAAGAGCTAATACTAAGGCAAAAGGACGAACTGAAGCTTACGTTTAAGTTGGGTCTTCGGAATCTTTATCTTAGAGGCCAAGAAAGGCAGAACTGCTCAACAGCCTATCAAATCTTTTCAAAGACAGTCGCATCTGCCATAAGATTGGTTATGAAGGATTGGGAAGGATTCGAGGAAGTCGCTGGTTTTATTGATTTAATTAACGACCTTTCCGACCTTTTTAATTCCCGGATTTCGTGTGATGACAACAACAAGTATAAGGCTGCTTATGGCATGTATCAAGAAGATCAG
>JAQIWN010000031.1:0-74599 GCA_034699025.1 Entomobrya cf. arborea Gr-Col-00668 | reverse complement strand
TTTTTCTCTCACTTTTACTGAACTTGTTATTATGCTTTGAGGGGAAAATGGTGAAAATTAGGGAACAGCGTTATTCGTTGTAGTCGTCATCGTGATATGTGTACGCCTGTGGAAAAAAATAGAGGGAAAATGTTAAAGAAAAATTGATCCCGCGAGAGAGAAAGGTTGGATGATGATGATGGTAATGATAACTTGAATTGGCTATGCTTGCGTGCATATACTACAGCTATACAGGTATTTTTTGTGCAATGACGATGGGGTGTGGTAGTGGTTGTTCTGCTATGTGGCATGAAATAAAACCAGGGAAATCCATTATACAATTTTTTTACCTGAAATAAAACACCTGACCCGCCAGCTTTTTTCGAATACATATTTTTTCGTTGTAAAAGCCAAGCTTAGTCAGAAAACCATGGATTGTAGTAATTGTAGTAATTCTTCTTATGTTTGAGTCCTTTTCCAGTTACTTGCCACTGCTGCTGCTGTAGGGAAATAATAATAATTGCATTTGTTCATGTGTATCTGTCTGTGTAAAAAGAAAATCCCAGGTTTCACATTATCAAACTACTATGTGTTCCATTAAGAAGAAATGATATTCAACAAAATATACTGAAATATTTTCTTTGGCTTCCTAATGATCACGTTCGTTTGTCTATGGTTCCTTTCTTCGTAAAAACATTCATGCATTGAATTTCGTGAATGTATGAAAATCAAACCAATTGTTTTAGTTCACAATTTTCAAAACAGATTTACAAAAAAATAACAATAATCTTTTTCGTGTCATTCGTGCCTAAAAATATTATAGTTTGGATGCATCAATGTACACTCATAGAAAACTCCGAAAAGAAAATAATGCTGAAATGTATGATTACAGGGCGCGGGCGTTGCGTTTTAGTGAATTTTCGCGGGTCGAATGGATGAGTTGACTGAAAGAGATATCATGCCGCCATTTTGCTCTATCTGCCAGTAGCCAGGCACCCTGGCAACCAAACCACGTCAGTTAGTCTGTTGTCCCCTACTTTCGAAAACGCATTCAAATCAGATCATAAAACAAGCTTATGTGGATCCATGTGTGTGTGGATATTTTTCACTTTGGAAAACAGTTTTCTCCCAGAAATACTAGCTTAAAAGCCCACATCATACATTTGCCTTGCTATGTAATCATTGCACCTTCCACATCCCCTTCTGGAGCCACCCTCCACCACTACACACACAAAAAGGTTTTTCTTTGGGCTTCCTTCTCCCTAAATAATAACAATAATAATGACAGTTGTAATGACATTATGATGCACCAACATAACACACATGCTCACATTACAACATGCAATCCCATCATTTTTGAAGGCTGATACTGGAAATGGTTTTAATGGAATTATTTTATAGGCGTTTTTCATAGAACTTTATCTATAACAGCACGTTCAGAAAATATATAGACCCAGCATAATAGATATGGGTAGTTTTGAGAGGGAGAAAGGGGTAAAGAAAAGTTGAAAACATACATGTATGGCACACATGTGATATTTCTTGAATGCTGGCTTGTGTGAGTGTATGTACGTGTCATGATGACACATGAGGAAAGGGGAAAGTCTAAAAGTACGCATGCATCCTTATCATTATTATTATTATTTTACATTTTTGATTCCATTATTAATAGGCTTTGCTGTACGTACATGCATGCATGACACACACGCACAAGGGGACATCCAGATCAATTCAGTGGAAATGTGCAATCCAAATGATGGCATGCATGACGATGATGATTTTAAACTAACAAAGCCAGTCAGACATATATATCTGTGCATGTATGTAATTTCAAATTTCTATCCATTTTGCTAACTGCTTGAGTGATTCTTTCTTTAAAAAAATAAATTAACTGGAGTTGCAATGATGATTTAAGGGTGATTTGTATGTATGCATGCATGTGGGGGTGAAAATGTGAGGATTTAGTGTAAAATGAAAGTTTGCAGAGGGATAAATAAGTTTATCGGATAAATCGGTGGAAATGAATCTTCCAAAATAAATACTAAAGAGCTTCTCTTAAGTTTGAGAAAATGTACGGAAATTACAAAGAATACTGGAGTATACGATCGGTGGTGGATTTAATCTGTAAAAAGGAACGGTGATGCAAGCTTGTTTTTATATTGTTGGGTTTAAATAAAAAATCCACGTAGCTAAATACGTTTTTACTAGATGGTGCTACTTGTTTCAAATTTTGGATGGGTAGCAGACTAGGTAGGCTTCGGTTTTACAGGAATTTAGGGGATTTTAACGAAACGAAGGCAAAAAAAAATGCACTGGTGACTTTGTATGAGCAAGATGGGATGTTTTGATGGTCGGCAAAATACAAATTGCATGATTTTATAAAATTTCGGAGTTAAAATGAATTTAAACGAATAGGCCTTTAAATTTGATTTTTATATCTTGTATTACGTATGTATTTATTTCAATCATTAATTATTACAATTAACAATTATTTTATTCTTATTTATTCATCAGTATATTTATTATTACTTTTATCATGTTTTGTTTGGTATCAATTTTAGTTATAATAATAGTCAAATATTTATTATAATGTATGTTGTTATCATTACTATTATCATCATCATCGTTTCGTTACATTTTTTTCTCCAATTTCATGTTATAATAGTCATTATCATCATCAGATTTTTTTTGTAAATTAAATACATACCTTGAATAAATATTAATGATACAAACTATAGCTATACTATTCTATTAGGTATTATTGTTAACTTAAAAGAGTCATAAGTTATTTATCATTATCGACTGCAAGTTTAATTACAATTTATTTACAATTAGGTGTCTACAATGTACTTACATAAAATCAACTTACATATTTATATTAAACAGACCAATGTGTGATATTAAAATTACAAACTTATTTTTCTATTTTTAATGTAGATATTTAAAAAACTTATCGTTAAAGTCATTATCATCACCACTAAATTTTATTAGATATTAAACCCAATTGATATAGTTTTATGCATACTTAAAGTTTTCAATCATAATTGTTTATGTTTCGAAACCAGTGACATGCATTTTATATGTATTGTATAACATTACAACCTAACATACATATTACTTTGTATAGATGTCGTTCATAAGAAACGAAAATTATTTCATCTATTTTTAAAATATGCGAAGCCTTATTTACACCAATAGTAATAAAAAGCACATTAACTGTTTTTTTATACAATTACATAGCGGCGACATTATAACTAATAGCAATTAATATGTTTTGTGGAAAACGGAGTAATTAAAATGCAACGGGAAAATTATACTTATATTTACAAAAGATTTGGAAAGTTGGGAGGAGCGGTGAAGAAAAGATACATTCGACGATTATTGATTATTTATTGAATATAAATTTACATAATGCCTAATAATTTTTACCTAGTTTCAATGCACCAAAATAACACACGATGACATAAACGCATTTTAAATTTAATAAAAATCAAGACAATATTAAAATGTATACAAAACCATGTATTAAATATATCCTATTTACTATTTACATAGAATCTGTACAGGATGTCTCTATTTGTGTCTGTAGAAATTACGCTTGAAGCCATCATCATCTCATTTATCTGGTGTTTGTATGCTCATCCAAAAACACTATCGTAAATCGTGAAACAGTTTAGTTTTCAGTTTTAGTTCATTAGGAATTATTCGGCGAAGGCTTCAACACTCTGCGATAAACCTAGCTGATGACTTTTTATTTTCGTATGAACAACAAAAACTTGTACGTTTTTTCTGTGAGATTAAATATTCAACTTAATGTGAATTTGCGATCGATACTTATGTCTTTAATAATCTCCTATGAACAAAATATGTTAATTCACAATATTATATTTATTACCAGTTTATGATTTAGAATAATCCAACTTCGATCGATTTATGCCTAAAATTATTTACACTTAAATCTAAATTAAAAGACGGCAGTTTTTCATGAAATCCATCACTTTCTTTAAAAAATACACATAATATGACTAATTTACAATTTTAAAATTTGCAACTACTCTATGCTCTTTAAAGCCTGTTTATATGTATGTATGCCAACTAAACAAGTTACTCGAATAAAGAGAAAGTGTCCCATAAACACCTTACAGATTGAAAGATTTCCCTTGACCACGCTAAAGTACCTGGTAATCTTATTTTTTTTCAAAGATGCCATAACTTGATAAATATGCATATATAATATTCGTCATTTTTATGGTTTAATAGATATTGAAAGTCTATGGAAAATTTGTACAAGATTCCCCACCTGTATTCACGTCATTTGTAAAATTAGGTTTTTAGCACATAAAAATCAACCTAAACTTTTTTTTATTTACACTATTTTAACAGCAATGATGGTGACAACTCGTGTGTGATTTTACACTTCGTCTTTCTCTCCTGACGTTATGATATTTGTCTTCTTAATATAAGAACATCATTTGAATGGTAAATATATTTCAATTGCATTGTATCTAGTATGGCTTGCTCATAACCTACTAGTCTATCTTAATTCTCTAAATTATTGACTTATGCAGCAATCTATTACTTTATTCATGCTAATTATATTATCCGAATTAATCTCTAGTGAAATTACGAAAGCTACCTGAAATGCTATTTGTATTACTACATCTGTCATTTCTAAACTTGCTAAAGAATCAATGTCTTCCATTTACAAAAAGTGAGGCGGCTTAGCATAATTTTTTCATCCATTTCATCATGCACACTGCGGTGAGTTTTGTTTTCGTTATCAAAACATTACTGTTATAGTTTTAAAAATTCGAAGCCTACCATCGGCCATTCTTTTCGCAAAAAAAAATCTCACTTTTCCATCTGATGCTTTTGCTCTAACTCTAATCATTAAACGCTCCATCACTAATAATAAATATTATTATTACTTGTAAAATATGCTTGTAAGCGGATTATTATGTATATCTTTCATTATTATTTGGGTTATTTACACGATACGTTACACGACCACTAAAATTATTCATAATTTATTACTTTTTTGGTAAGAAAAACCCTGTATTTTCATCAACCTTTTTTATTATTTTTTTGTCGATTCTAAGGAGATGCATGGACACATTAATTTAGCAGTGGTGTGTACGCTATGAACGTGCAATTATTAACGCAAGTTTCAGGATGAATTAGTTAAGATAAATATTGATGATGATCATTCTACCTACGTACCTAAATACATACAACCCTTTTTTCTTTCTTTATACAAAAATGTTCTTGCTTTCTAACTATTGGTTTTTAATTAGCAATTATTAGCGGATGGATGTTACGATGATACTGAATAATCTGAAATGACAGACAACAACGGCGACGACATATTACTATGGTTTTATTTAATGACCAGCTCTACAAAAAGGAACTATACATTTTTATTTATTTAAAAATACTACTTTTATTAACCTAACCTTATTAATGAAAATCGAGAAGGTGAAACTACGTACCTATGTACATACATCTAATCTAGCAAGTACTTCTGTATGATAACGGGATTTATTCTAGCCATAACTCTAATTTTATAACTAACCTCCAGTTTTTTCAATAGAAAATGATATATATGCATTTTTCGATTTCATTTAATCAATTCCAATAATTTACCTTGTGTGAGTGTGTTTTTGTTTCTTAGAATCATAGCTATTTTTTTATTGTTCACCGGATGCGGTGATGGTTTTTGATGTAATAATGTAGCGTCAATTAAATCAACGACAACGTACATTTAAAACATAGTATCAAGTCTTGTTATTTTTTTTAGTTTCTCCACCGTTACAGTTAACTTTAGTTAATTTCTATTTGATTTTTTTTGGGAAAAGATAGACCGGTCATGAATAATATTGTTTATTTTAGGAATCTAAAACCGGGAAGACACATTGTTTAAAATGTTAACATTCATGAGGTCAAATGCGTAGTGCAATCTTACATATTATGCAAAAAGGAATCCATAAATGTATGAACGTTATATGGTTGATTTCAGTGACGTCTCACATAGTCGTGTCTACTGTAAATCATAAATTATAACACTTATTCACAATTTGTGAAAACTTAATCATTGGAGCTTGCAATGTTTAAATCAGGGACTACGACTAGGACGCGTACTTGTGCTTAATAAACTTAAATTACGTGACTCTACTTGGACTATCAAATGTGCGTGTGTGTGGTAAAAGGTATTTAAAAGTAGCAGGTAGATCCAGGTGGACATTTACTTGAATTAAAAATGATTTAGTTTAAAAAATACCGGCAGTTGGAGGAGTCGGCAACGTCCTGAAATGAGGATGATGTGGAAGAAGATGTGGATGATGATGCGGATGTAGTTGACCCTGTAATCCTGCAGTGGAATTAGGTGAGGGAGCTGACAAAGGAAGTGAGCAGGCATTGCCTCCTCCTCCTCCACCCCCTGAGGAGGAGGATGGTGAAAGCGAGGCAAGTGGTGGTAGTGATGGTGGCTGTAATAGTACTGCTGAGGAAGGATGGTGAAGATGATGGGGTATCAAGGGAGCCCCCGCCCCCCAGGGTAACAGTCAAGTTGCTTCCTTGGAGTTGGACTCCTCACTGTGATCCATGTAGGATTGTGCAGATCCAAGCTCAAGTTTCACTGAGGCAGCAACGGCAGCAGCGGCCATGTTATTTTGGTTGACCACACATTTCCTCATGTGTTTCTCAAGGGTAGAGGGGACGGAGAAAGGCATGTCACAAAAACGGCAACGGTACACGTCCTTACCTAGTCTACCGTGTGTCTTCATATGACGGGTTAGCTTTGAGCTCTGTATGAAGGAAAGTTGGGAGAAAAGATAAAAAACAGAAAATAAAAATCACGCTACTCAGTCAATTCGTTACCTACAGTAACAGAATATGAATAAACGTAAAAAAAATTGTACTGACCTGAGCGCAAGCATAACTACACAGCTCACATTTGTATGGTTTCTCTCCAGTATGAGATCGTCGATGAACAGTCAAGTTGCTGCAGTTTTTGAACACCTTTCCACAATACTCGCAAGTGTCATTTCGTTTGCCCTCCTTCTTGAAAGTTGTGATTGGGCCTGATCCATCCGCGTTACGATCTACACCTCCCCCATTTCCCCCACCTCCTCCCCTTCTTTCGTTCAGCTTGTATCTTGTAGTCTTTTCTGGTCTTTCCTCCCTTCCCCCACCATTTCCGTTATTCATTGGATTATGCCCCCCTAACATAGGGTTGCCTGGACCAACACCAGCACTTTCCATTGCAGCAGCAGCTGCAGCAGAATTCAAAAAGTTGAGGGGATCTGCTGCACCTCGAAGCCATAGATTTGCAGCTTGAAGCCCTTCAAATGCCGAGTCCATTTTCAATCTCTTCTCCAAGTTCGTTTCGAAGGGAAACATAGGGGGTACTCCGCCATTTGCTGCAGCAGCGGCGGCTGCCGCGGCCGCCACAGGATTGAGCATATCAAAAGGTGATTGAAGCCCAACTGGAGGGCTGGCAGGGCTCGAGCCATTGTTCAAACTCGCTGGAGTAATACCTCCGGATCTATCGCCTCCAGAACCTCTCTCACCATTACCTTTCAGCTTACTGTACAACTGACTCTCTTTTAGAGCTTGTCTGTAGGCTTCATTGTATTGGGCTACATTCCCAAGTCCATACCTGTCAATTAGCTCGGCCACCAAGCTATTTGAGTGATTCAATGCCATTTGTTGCTGTTGTTGAAGATGATTATGAAGGTGTCTATTATTTCCAACGCTCTCCTTTGGCCTTGTTAAGTCCTCCGGACCATCATTACTTGCACTGCTATTGTTATTGTTGTTCCCATGGCGACGTCGTTTTGCTTCCGGCTCACTTGTTTCTCCGTCACTTTCAGGAAAATCCTCAAAGTTTTCGTCTTCCAATGAGGAGTCAGCGTCATCGTCGTTGCCAATTTTCTCACCATCCCCTCCTCCAACACCCCCGTGGCTTCTTGTTCGTTTCCCTATATTTTCCACTGAGCTGGATGGGCTACCAGTGGACCTTTTACTGGCCTCACCACTTCGCGTTTGAGGTGGCGTACTCGTCGACCGATTTTCGTTGTCATTCCCTCCTCTTTTGCCAGCACTGGAACTACTCATTTTACCACTATCAGGACTGTTTCTATGGTTGTCATTGTTGCTTTGCGCGTCAGGATTATTATTTGAAGATGACAGATTCAACGACTCTTCTTGCATATCGTCCTCTTCCGCTTCTACGGTCGAGTTTGCTGATTTGTTCATGTCCGTTCCTTCATCTCCAGCGTCTTCATCATCGTCACCTCTCTGGTTACCACCAGATGTGGAGCTGTCTAGGATCTCTGTACTATTTCCAGTTGTATTGGCAGCAGAAGTAGATACCGTGCCGGTACTGCTTGTAGCACTATTATTGTGCTGAGCCTCAGAGGAGTCTGATGGCTTTGTGACTGAGACATTTGAATCAAACATGAGCATATCATGATGCGTGGTCGACGAGCTGGAAGAATTTGGACCAGAGCAAGTGGTAGCCCCACCAGCTGATCCTGTACTGGAACCTATTCCTGAAGTTGGTGGCGTGGGTGTACTGCTATTTCGTCCAGTGGCATGAGGACTGGTGCAGGAAGAAGTGGAGTCAAGAGCCAATGGAAACATACCTCCACCAACGGATGATGATGGTGGCTGTGCTGAACTTGGCATAGCAGTTGTATCTACTTCATGCCCTCCAATAAGTTGATGATGGTGAGGGGAGGCAAGGTGTTTGTTGGTGATAAAAGCGGTTGGATTAGCTGCTAGTCCAGGAATTCCTGCGAACCCCATAGACGCGAGTAGGCCTTCGTCCATGTCGGGTAGTGGACCATGTTGCGAAATGAGATGGCGTCGGAGTCTGAGATGAGAGGTGAATGCTTGGCGGCAATGGGGACAAGAGTGTGGTGGGTCTTTTTCATGTGTACGGAGATGGGCCACGAGAGTGCTGTCAAAGCGGAATTTCTTGTTGCACACGTGACAACGCTTTCCCCCTTTTCCTGTTAAATTTACATGAACCAAGAAGCGGTGGAATAAATAAAAATGACTCTAGCAAAAATATATTACATAAAAATCAAACAAAGCAAAAAAAGAGTTCACATAAAAACTTACCGTCTTCGGGGGACAATGGTGAGGGAGGGGTCATCACTGGCTTTCTTGTGAATCCAGGTGACAAGGGTGAAGGGCTAGCACTACTAGTGCCACCAGCCAACTGCTTCAGCTTTTGTGAATAAAAGTCCAAAGGCTCAGTCAACGATCCGGCTGGCGCGGCTCCAGGATTGCCGGGATGTCGAATTGATGCCATGGCAGCTGCGGCAGCAGCCGCCAAATCAACTCGCGCATCAAAAGGTAAAGCTCCGGGGAGACCGGGTAGTCCTGATGGGGATGGTGATGGCCGAAAGTCACTGTGTAGAAAAATGTCATGAGGATGAGGATGATGATGCAATGGTAAATCAGCAAGTCCAAAAGGGGACATAGGTCCTAGTGGTCCTCCATGAGGTGGACACGACAGACCCGTATGAGAACTAGAATGAGGAGGAGGAGGTGGTGGAGGAGAAAACAAGGAAGTAGGAGGTGGAGGAATAGGTGTACAAGACTGAGAAAGAGATCTAGGAAGTTGATGATGTACTCCTGCTACTGTCGCGTGATCACCGAAAAGACTGGTGAGAGCGGCAGGCGAAAGTAAAGAAGCCGCGGCCATTGCCGCTGCCGCAGTAACAGCGGAGTTACTGGTAGGAATATGGCTAGTATTGTTACTAGGGTTAGTTATTGGACTGCTGGTAACAGCACCACTCGTAGGGCAGCTGATTATTGCGCTATTTATCGCTGCAACAGAGTAGGAAGCGGGTGCAGCGGCAGAAGAAACGCTAGAAGAACAAGTGAAAAGAGAAGAAAAGAAGAAAAAATAGTATTTTAACAGCGGCACACTAGTCACGACACACATTAAATAGCCTCACAATATAACAACAAGCATGCTAGTTATTGATTTACTTATAAAAACGGATAGGAAAAATGGAAAGGTGGGTGGGAGTTGCTGATTTCATTTATAACTACAAAAAATGCTTTAAATTCTGTAAAGCGAAATCAATTCCTAGATTCAACTTACCTTGTCATTGAGCTCCCATTGTTGGAAGGATTTCCACCGGATCCAGAGTTGTTTCCACCTCCGAAGGCAGCAACGGCTGCTGCAGCAGCTGCTGGATTGACTAACTGTTCCACAGCCCGAAAGTCATGACTAGCTGCAGATGACGCGGATGAAGGTGGCCGAGCAGTTGGCATGCAAAATGGTTGTGGAAAGGGGAATCTGAGAAGTCCCAATCCCTCCGGACTGAACGGATGAACAGGAGCTAAAGGATTTCTTCCATTAGACGTCGCTGCAGCCGCAGCGGCTACTGCTGCTGCCGCCGCTCCGCTAAGCGAAAATCCACCAGGTTGTCCAGCAAGAAGTTGTGCCGCTGCTGCTGAAGCGGCAGCAGAAGAATTTGATGAACTTCTTTCCCGTGAACTTTCTCTGCTGAGACTTCTTGCATCCCGATCTCTGTGGCTACTGTGATGACGACTGCTACTGCGGCTACTTGTCGCAGTTATTCCACGCTCTTCCCGAGACAAACTTCCGCTTAGAATCGAGGATGTTGGGACTGTGGTACCAGCACTCACGCTTGTCAATTGGTGGAGATGATTCGATATGGAAGGGGATACGCCGAGAAGAGTGCTGCCTAAAATTGGAGATGGACTGGGGGCACGCACACAAGCACCACCGATGGATGATGTGCCTGCGGAGATTCCACCGCTAAGAAAAGGACTGCTTCTGCTGTTATTACCTCGGCTTGATCCAGGTGAACCTTCTCGTCCACTGTTTGGGCTGCCATTATTTGTGCTTGTTCGCCACGGCGACGGTTGCTGTTGAGCTGAACCTGATCCAGTTCCTGTGTGGTCAACTGCCGAAGATGATGTGCTAGTTGTGGTGGATAATGACGATGAAGAAGATCCCTCTTGGCAGAGTTTCACACCATGTTTTTCTTGCACGTGTTGGATTAGTGACCAAGCTGAAGAACAGATTTGTTGGCAGGTACCACAAGTGATTCGATTTGGTTCTACAAATATAAAAATATTCAAACACATAAATAAAAAACTCCGTTAGCAAAGTCTAATCTCCACTACTACCACCACATAAGTATCGGCAGCACCGCGAGCTACATTCCTCTCATCATTTTTTTGTCAACAGAGGAGCTTCAGAAGTAAAACATCAACTCCCAAAGGAATGCTCATCAGCAGCAAAGAGCCACCATGAAAATGTGTATGCTTGTGTAAGTGTACCATGCTTAAAATGCCCCAGAGAACAAAATTTATGGGAGAAAGTACGACGCAACAAAGTTGGCTCACAAGAGAAGAGCGAGCATGTTGTGTGCAAAACACGAATTGTTTCCCCTTTCACACATATAATTCCCCCTTCGTAGTTGTGTATTGGCTAATCAACCAATCTATTACTCTGCTACTATACCATATTCTCAAGAATTGTATTGGTTTGGTTGACATGATCATGACAAGGACATTCATGTAATGTATTACTTTTTTCATTGGCTTCATTAAGCTCAATGTAAAAAAAAAATCAACACAACTGGAAACTCAAGACAACTAAATCAAGTATACATCACAATGCTGGAAAAAATATGAAATGTCATCTTCATCACGGCGATATCATCATCAACCACTCAGCCGTGTGCACACCCACCCCCGCATTACAATTCATGATCCACTTTGGTCAATTGAACTCACTCAAGTAAAGTCAGACAGGGGAAAAATGAAAAATAAATCAGTGGACCGCGAAACAGTTGATATCAAGTCATACGCAGCAAGTAAAAAACGTAATATCAAAAAACATACCATCGCAAGACAAGACGCACAACAACCTTTTATTAAAAAACGTGATGTACATGCGGAAAAAAGTTCCCCTTAAAAAAATGTCCATGTGCCATGCCACGGTTGCTCGCTGTCACAGTCATCGTCCTCCTTCCTATACACTCTACTTGACAATGTACACCATTCATTTCGTCAAATAACATGCTTGTCAAAATATTCATTTTTTAGTTCATTTTTTACTTTAAAAAATGCTTCAATGCAATTTTACGTATTCGCTAATTGCTCGCAATCAGCTCACTATATAACTTGAAATTACTCATGCGTTTTAAGTGACTGCTTTTCTTGGAAAATTGCCTTTGTTTTGGGAAACTCTGAAAACTGCGCATCCCCACAACTTTTTCATGAGAATGATAAACGGACAACGACTGCCGTCTATATACCCACAATAGAGAAAAATAATAAACGTTGTTTTTTATCTGTCACCAAAAGCCTTGCATGAAGCCAAGCCGTCGAGTTTGAGTGAATGAAAAGTTAGGATGGCTCTGAATAGAAAAGTAGCCTCCGGTCATTCCTTATATTGCCTTGTGTGTGATCATTGAGACACAAGTGCTTTTTTGGTAGAGGTGGTATAGTGGTGATGATGCATGCAGAAGCCCAAGACTTTTCAAGTCTTTTGGGACATTTTTCCCTGTTTCACTTCCCAGAAAAGCATAGAAAGAGAAAAGTCAGCAGAGTGATAATGATGATGTAGATGACTGTGTTGCAGCTACAGAGAAAAAGTGAATACACACGTCGGTGGCGACCACTTGGTCGTATTTTTTTCTGCTTACGTAATCCGATTTGTAGATTTTTTATTCTCTCTGGTCTGTTTGACTGACTGAGCTCCCAGTAAAAAAACCAAAAAAAAGTTGTTGTTAAGATGGACTCGACTACTCATCATCATACTGCATCGCATTGTGTATAATATATCAACTTAATTGATTACTTGTTTGCACACGCAGCAAACAGGAAGAAAGCCAGCAGCTAAGTCAGCTGGAGAGAAAACACCGGCCACACTTTTGATATATTTTCATTCTATTGTCATTCCCTTTTGCATATAAAAAGCAATGACATTTTTTATGCCAAGTCATCATCATCATCACCACCAAATATCAAGCGAACGTTTCTAGGAATACATTAATTATAAATGCACTTCTATTTCTCCTACATTAAAACAAAAAAATGATCCAAAGAAAAAGTCGAAATGAAAAAAAAAGTTTGAATAAAAAATCTCCACTTTAGAATATTACATGCATAGCCACGTCACAAAAGAATAGATCCATTGTGTCCACAAAAAAGTCAAATAAAGCTTGACTGATGATGAGTCTTCTCTCTCATAGTGTCCTTGTCACTTGGGAAAAAAATATTTCAATGAAGAGAAGAATATCAGGATGATGACAATGATCATGACGACGATGATGGTGATGACGGACTTTATGCATTCATTTCTCCACTGTCACAATTCACTCACCACCACATAACATCCCATCATATCATGATATTCACAAAGAATACAAGTGCAACAGCCACAACAAAGAGAAAAAAGGATTGTCCATAATCTCCCAAGTGAAATCAATCCAAGTGGAAATGCATCTCCACTGCAACCTGCAACAACAGTAGAAGCTCACAGCATACGACAACGATCATGATTACCACTACCACAAAATTCAAGTCAAGTTCACTTGAAAGTAAAAAAAAGAGAGGAGAATAGCCATCATCATCGTGATCGTGACCATAAAAAAATGGTGAAAGTCAGAAGAAGAGATATATGGACGAAAATGGACTCTCTCTTTTCTTTCTTTAGCTGTCTGATGACAATATGAAGCTTTCATCGTATTCACATTTCTTTTTACCTTTTTCATTTTTTATGTACTTCTCCTCTCTCTCGGTCTGCTTGTCTGTCTTTCATCTGCATTTTACGTATGCATGAGTAAGTAGCTAAGATGATTGTATCCATAGTAAAATAGCAGTATCTAGAATTTATTGTCAACGCTTTTCTTCAGCTTATGCTTCTGCCGTTTTTAAGGGGAAATTTTTTAAAAGGATAAAAGTAAACTTGAAAATACATAAAAACGGTGTAACATTGTTTGTTCTTCGTATCGATAATGGCAATTAAGTTTAGAGCACAATAAAAAATATATTCGATCGATTTCAATGTTTTGAAAATGTATAATTCGATATGTTTTTAAAAAATTTCCTAGATTTCTGTAAAGTGGTTTAACAAAAGCAATTTAAAAAAAGGACATATCATATATCCATTTACCCCATCATTATAAATTACACACTATCAAAATAATAATACATTTCCACTACCACAACGAATTTATCCCATTTTTCGCACATACGTCAATACAATAAATTTAAAATTCAATACTTTTTTCCACTCGGCTGAGATGATCATCGAAGTAATAATCATAGATACATGATGCCAGTTATAATATTTATGTTGGTCATGTCAAAATCCCCTAGATTTTTATTCAATCTCTTCAGCCAGAGTAACCCCATAAAACAGAAAAAAAAGATAATATGCCATTGTACTTTTTTTTGTATTGTGTGTGCACCCACATATCAACTTGAACCCTTTTTTTGACATGATGACGTTTATTGCAAACTAAACCTATTTAAATTTAGATTGGTTAGGCAGAGAATTCAACTTTATTTTTGTATTTAAATCTGCCCAACGCACAGACAAACAAGTTAGTTATTTTTTTACCCAGAACTTTATTCGTCTACACCCAGCAGGAGAGATGATGCATTTACATTGACCATTGTACACTTTTTGCTCGTTTTGTAACCATGACTACAATTTTTTATATGTGTATATATTGGCCACGGGTGGCATTTCAATTTCTCCTCCGTGAAAATTTTCTGAGACCATCTCTTCCAACTCTTTAAAAAATCCATATGCATTTTGTACATACCAAACAGAAAGCGAGAACCCTTCTTCCGTTTCTTCACTGCTTTCCACTTCCTCCTCCACAGCAGAAGCCAACAACATAACAGAAAAATTGTGTTCTTCTCTCTATATCTTTCCTTTTGTGATTATTACATGAAAAAATAGACGCATGCATAAATATTGAGCACATTGAGTTTGCATGCAATGTTAACAGGAGGATAACTGTGACGATGGCGATGATGGTGGTGTGGTTGGTGATCAGGTACGCATACAGCTAATGCCTTTGTCCATGTGATCATCATAATCGTAACCAACTGTGTAATAATATTATTGAACCTATTATCTGCATACATTATTTTTATGGAAAGAACAAACCAAGCAGCATGACTATCACGATGATGATAATGATGAGCACGGCAATAACATTTTTGTTTGCCGGCAACCACTCACCACCACTATTTTCATCATCAAACTTAAAAAGTGCATTCATGTGTTCTGTTTTCTGAGTCATTTGCATGCACCGAAAGCATAATAAAAAAGCGATACACACGAAAAAAGACCGAGGGTCAAAAAAACAGTGAAGTAAAATGCAATCTAAACTCATTTTCGGTAAAACAAACAAGAAAAAATGAGATGATCGTATACGTAACCCGCCGGTAATAAACTTGGACACGGAGGACCTGGACACCCTCGCATCATCATAATATCTCAGCAGGTAACATTCTAGATGGTGATGATGATGGGGCAGTCAATAAAATGCAAATAATATTGTAAAAGAAGGAGACTGGAATAATAAAAAAGGAGGCATCACTGCACTGCTACTGTACTTACTGCTGCGTGTCGTCTCACTTTTGTGCTGGTAGTGTGTGTGACAGCGGTGCATTATGGTAATGAATCTTTGTGTGGTTAGTGATCATGAAAATCATCATTTTTACAAATAAAATGACCCGTAAAAAACACAGGTAAAATCAATAAAATGGACTGTTCCAAGCGGATGATTGCAAAGATGGGGATTACGATGGTAATAATGAGACTACACGCGACAGTGTTTTCTGGACTGGTATGTGTGTGATGGTCAATTAGAGATATTACCATTACGAAAAAAAATGATCCTGTAATTATGAAATTATTATCCCCATGTTGGCATAATTACAAACAAACCGGAAAATTGTGCAAAAGGAAATTAGAGAAGAAAAAATGTAACGCATGTTTTTTTATGTCTGCGACTTGGTTCGTGGTCAGCAGCGGACTCAATTTCCATTCCAGGCCAGTCATTAAGCACAGTATACTATACTACTCTTTAAGAATAGCTGTAACAGAAGGAGCCCAGCAGTAACGTGTAAAAACATAAGCCTCTGGAAAGATGAGAAAAGTCGTAAAATTGTGCTAATTGCTTCTAATTTACTGGTTGACATTTATAGCCGACCATGTCCGGCTCGGCTGCTTTATATACATACATAAGTAAATGCATTACATTCATTCATATATAAAGCATATATATCATTTCAAAAATCTTCTCCCATGATCTATAATTCTATGTATTATTTTACTACTTTACTTTTTCTTGTGAAGTTTTAGCAAAAAAAATGGAAATTCAATATTTTTTGGTCTTGTCAGGGATACCAAAAATTTTAGCGGATAGCGAGCCGGAAACTCATGTCAATGTATAATCTCCATTTTCTTCTCTTGCTTCTGTGCATCTTGTGCAAACGGTGATTTTTTTGGTGGAGTTTAAGTTTCTTACTTTTTTGACACTTGTCCCTACATAAAATGTGGTTGACTGACAAGACCAGTCAAGTGAAGAAATCGAAAATGGGTTTCTATGACGTCTTGTCTATCTCAAATTCTCTCTTTTTCTTTGCAAGTTTTAAAATATTCACAGAACTTTCCTCCACTTTTTTGTCCTTTAAACAAATAAGTCTTTTCGTTTATCACCTCCTCACAATGTTCCGTTTCCATCTTGTCTTTTATAGTTAGCCTTGTTGACCTTTTGAAACTAGTAAGTGATCAGCAGCAGGAAGGAAGCCTGAGATTTTACTTTTTCCAAAAAAAAGTCAGCATGCTCTTTGCAGTCAAGAAAAAGGTTTCCTTTTTCATTGAGGTATAAAGTGCTAATTTCACATTCCATTCACACATTTCTCAACATTTGGCTCAAATGATGATGGCATAGCGTATGTACGAGGACAGCAACGAGAGTTACCGAGATTGAAAAAAGCAAAAAAAAAAAAGCTTTGGACAACAGATTGCACAAAATCACTTTTTTTCCCTTCTGCTCCAAACTTCTTCTTCCTCTGGCCAGTTCCACTTGTCTCTTGCCCTAACACCACCGATTTTATCATCGTCATCATCATAACTATTATTAGCATTAGTAGCGCGCTACTATACGTACGTGTGGCCGTTAGATTATTTTTTAGAGTGTAACCCTTTTTTTATAGTCGAATTGAAAAGCTGGATCTAGAGAATACCAGGCAACGAAGCAATCTCAAGATATCTCAGATTTTTTTAGCCTCTAGCCTCGCCAAATCAAACCAAACCCATCATCATGTTCGCCACTATATGCCCCCACCACCATCACGTCACATGTGCTTAGAGTGGTGGTCGTGAACGAGACAGATTGCAATGTGGAAAGGAGACAAAGGAGGTGGTCCGTTTCTCTCAAAGGACATGACTTTTCTTTAATGACCAGAGAGTCAAGTCAGATGGGACAAATGTCAAGTCAACCCTTTCCTTGTTTCTGGTGGTAACAAAACTGATGGATTAAAAAATCTCTCTCTGGATAAGTTCGTCAATGTTTTTTCTTATTCTTATTTTGCAAGTTCACTGGTGCGGGTGTGCGATATTGGTTTTTGGTTGTGAACATTGGAAAAAATGTAATAAAAAGCCAGAGAACCCGGTGGAACATCCCCACAAATTTTCTGTATAATTTACACATTTACTTTGCGCCGTATATTACTTAGAGTAGCAGCAGCCTAGCAGTTGTTGGGCGATGGATGATGTGATGATGACCATCCTTTTTTAACCCTTTTTTTCTAACTCTTCTCACAGCTAGAACAACAGTGAGACAGAGAACTGAGGAGAAGTCAAGTCAGTGATGAAATTGAATAATGTGCGGCAAGTCTGTCACAATCACAATCATCAGACAAGCATACATCCATCCATACATAATATACACAAGAATAGGTAATAATAGTATTGGCAGTCCCACCATTCCACGCACAAATGCTTCCTGTGTCACAGACACAACTCAAATAGACAAGCATGCATATTCTAACTTGACTTTTTGCTTCTTTTCTTCTTGAAATAATATTATTATTTCCAGACAGTATGTGTGTGAAATAGTGGAACCGGAACACACAAAGGCCAATAACGATAACAAGAGAAATGGAAAGACAGAGGGAGTTTGCATCATATCTGTATGGTAACATACTGCACCGACACGCTAGAAACATCAGAAGAAGAAAAAGACAAGCAATTTTCGTGGACATGGTAGATGGGAGGACAGATAATGATTATGGCTACTTTTCTTCTACTTCTCAGAATCTAAAAGTATAAAAAAACACTGGGATCTTTTAGCTTCCAACTTGTGTTACCACCACCGCGTCGGTGTGTCTCTGTTACCCAAACAATGCATATATATATATTATGTAAATATAATAATTTACATTCATCCATCTATCTTGAGGATCGATCAAGGAGTAAAGAGAGTTCAGAAGACAAACGAATGTTCACCTTAAAATCCATTTATCACCAACTTCAACGGCTTGGTTCATTCAACTAAACTCCCAAAGGACTTGGTGCCATAGTGCCAAGAAATGACCATTGCATAAAATTACAACAAATACATATACGTGCATGTAAGAGCATCTTAACAAACAATGTTACAAAAAAGTTGATTCTCAAATTGACTTTAACCCAGCTTTTTAATGTATCATGTTTCACGCAGACCTGATCTAACAAACGGGGAAAGAGAGAAAGAGAAACAAATATAAAAACTCGTATGTTATTTCAAGAAGTAGCAGTCATGCAATTTCCTGTGAGTGAGCAAGAGCAAGCAAAGCTCATGTGTGTTCGTTCATTTTTTTATTCAACGCGATTATCAGTAGAAGAATTATTGTTATCATCCAATCATAAAAATTGACCACTAAACTCCCTGTTTTGTCTACAAGTATGCTGTACATAAAGTACACCAATTATATTATTTTTTTCTCGCGTACCTAAAAAACTACTAATAAAGAAATGCACAACTCTTAACAAAGCTAACTTTTTTTTATCTCTTCTAAAAGTCTCTCTTTCTAGTCGAGCATGTCAAACAAATAAAGGAACTTCAGTAAATAATGTAATAATCACCTGAATCATCGTCGTCATGAACAAAAAAAACTAGAATTTCTGCTTGTTTTACTGCTGCTGACCAGACAGATCAGATGAGAATGAGAAAAAAGTATATAGTTAGTTACATGGGAAACGGTGCATTTTGTTCTTGTCATGGGAAGTTGTGTAGTAGAAGCAGAAGTGGTCAAGAATGAAGAATGTGTGTGTGTGTGCGGGGGCGATTTTGTTAATAAAAAGAGAAGAAACAGGTAAAGTTCATAATATGCCAAGTGAGTGAACCGTGTGGTATGACGACGGTGGCTCAACGGAAGTTGATTTGCACTTTATCATGTGAACCTTTTAACAGGACAAGTTTTTATTTTAAACTGTATTTATGATGCGGGCACTACACACAAGAATTGTTGGTAATTATAACGCTTTTTTTGCGCATTGGTGGCAGTATGGAGCAGGAAAACATTTTAATTGTAATATAAAGTAATCAGATTGGATATATAAGCTTACCTAATAATGCTGATGCAGACGGTGACCCTGGTGCGCCCAAATTTTTCCCGGATGATGGTGATGATGATGGTGCTAGTGCTAACTCTTTGTTAATTTTCTGATGATGATTGTAACTATGATGATGGGAAGAGTGATGATGATGAGATTTGGAACGGCGACTGATTGGAGCAGAAATGCTGGGCTTCACCACCGAAATAAAATGATTATGATTGAGATGATGGTGATTGCCAGAAGATGGGGATGATGATGATGATGAGCTTGCAGAGTTGTTGTCTCGGTGATTGGTCAATTGATGATTGGCGTCTGCTGTGCTTGACGAGTCTTCAGCTGTGGGAGTTTGGTTACTTGGAGATCCCCTTTTTGGGGAAGTAGTTGGATCCTCCCCAGTCTTTTCTGGGTCTTCATTTTCTCCATCATCATCCCCAGAACCTGTGGTGGTATCCTTGACGACATTATTGTTATTATTATTGTTGTTCTGAAGAACAACGTCTGTGTCATTGTCAGTATCTCCACTGCTGTTATTGCAGTCTTCATTGTTCTTGATAGCATCATCATTGTTGTTATTGTTTTGTATTTTCTGCGAAGATGGTCCATTATTACTAGCTTGGGCTGCTGCAGCGGAAGATGCCAGTCCCGCAGCCGCCGCACTGATTAAACTCCTTGCATATGAATGTTGCTCCGTCTCCTCATCATCCTCATCGTCATCCACATCTGAACAGGGATTCGATGAGCTTGGGCTCTCACCAAGGTAATGATGGGACAAGTGATGATGATGATTGTTTTTCGTGTCGAAGTTATTATTGTTCAAAATTGCTGCGGCGGCCGCTGCTGCAGCAACTTGGTTTGAATGGCTTGCAGCGGCGGAAACACCGCCAACGCCAGCATTGCCTGCTTGTACGGCAGGGCAGGTTTTCACCTTGTGATTTATGAAACGGACAATGTCACCCAAGGAGAATTGCTTTTGGCAACTGCCACATGTTAGCGTATCACTGGGACCAACGTGAGGACTTCGATTGTGGTGCGACGTGGGGCTCTGATGAGTCGTAGCTGCGTATTGGTCCACTGGAAAATAATAAAACGTGTTATAATATATTTCAGATTTTTACCAAACATTGTCATAATATGATACCAAACAGTGAACACAATACAGTGACCTTTCCATTCCACTACGGCATATAATTGCCTCAGGAATGGTAGTGATATGTTGCAACAATAACTTTCGAGATGATTGTCAATATTTTCTCAATAAGCTTGCTAATAAAACCACTAAACCTCCCACATCATTTCTTTACGTAAACTATTCTTATAAGACGAACACAAAAGGAAAGCTACATGTAGGCATGGAGAAGGGAGCAGAGGTGATCAAAACATATTTCGTCCTGTCTCTCTTTCCACTACTTTGATAACCATCTATTTTTTTCATTTGCATATCTTTCCATTACACCACCTCGCCATACATTGTCGTTGACTTCTTCCTTTTATCCCATCTCCAAATATTTTCCAGAGAAATGGAGAAAGAGAGGGAGAGATATGGAAACCCACAGATTACACATTAGCTTGTTTGCATAAATACATACGTAAAAAGTCAACGAACCAATGAGAAAAATAATGCACGGGTCTGTTCGTTGTATGTATTATTATAATAAATGGTGATGCAATCTGGTAACTGGTGGTAACCTATTCGTTCTCGTCGTCCATCCATCCCTTGATCTTCTGATCTGATCATCAACTACATCAGCCAACCATCATATTATTTTTTCCAATCAGAGGAAAACGTACTTTTGATCTATACTATTTTCTGTAAATCTTATTGCGAATATATTGCTAGCCAACCATTCCCACAGCATTTTCATTTTCTGACGCATGTAAATGCAACAAATCAAGTAGTTTTGTCCCCTAGAAGTTATGACCAACACATCCAAAAAGAAGCAAGGTATTATATAATCCCAAAAGAGAGAAAAATCAGCTTTCATTTGAGATAATCTACTAAATTTTAAATGTAAAAATATATCTCAGGTTGAAAAGCGCTATTTCACAGCAACACTGACTTTTACAAAAATATGGTGTTTTCATAAAAAAGGAAATAAATGTCGATAAAATTCTATCACCGCACCGTATTTTTTTGCATCCTGCTTGCCCAGCCCTGCCTGTACAGTTGTTGTACTCAAATAAAAAAGGGTTAAACGTAATTTCTCTTTTAGTTGCTGGGGAAGTGATGATGATCGTGAAGCAGAGAAGAATACATTATAAAAAATGCTTTCAACCCGAAAAATGCATTTTGCCCCTGCATCACCATTTACCATCATCATCCTCACCACTACCAACTCTTTTATTTCTTTAAAAAGCCAGTCACCAACAAAAGAAAAATGAAAATGATTAATAATCTTTGGCCACTCAAGTTGGTGGTGGTGGAGGTGGTCGTGAGGATGGTGCATAGATGGAAATAAAGTGATGCGGGGGAACCACAATAAAGTATCATCATTTATATCACAGTAGCGATTATGATACGATGATGCTGCTGCTGAATGGACTTGTGAAAAGAAATGGAAAACTTTTTTTAAATGTTTAAAATATCTACATATTTTAAATGCACACTTGACGTCGTACCTTTTTCAGGGGAACAAAAAAGGGTTAAAAACATTTTCCAATAGAAATGTTCCCAAAAATATACAATGATGATGATGATAATAATGGTTGACGCACGCATTTAAAATGATGTGCATTTTTTTATCAAGAGACCATTATCGCCATGACGATGATCAGCGTGAAAAAAGAGTCCAGTTGCTTTCCTTGGCTTAGATATCAAATTGCGCGTATGTGTGGGACCACTTGTTCTGTTGTCCATTTATTTTATGGAAAAAATGTCAGGAAAAGGTTTCCAGCACTTCTGACTTGACTACTTTTTCTGAGAGGAAATGAAAATTGATGATATTTTTTTCCATGGATACAAAACTCAATTCAAACAAAAAACATTTTGGCCATTGCGATTAATTCATAGTAATCGTAATACTTGACAATCGGAATCGAATTGTCATTCGTATCATTAGTAAAATTTTTAGGCAACAATCACAAAAAAGAAGGCAATTCATTTACTACCAAGCTTGTGTACGCTTTCCCAAGAGAGTTGGGTATGTGTGGCAGGCAAGGCGTGGCAGGCAAGGCATGGCAGGACAGGACAAAGATCTAAAAATGCTTAGGTTGCATTTTTGGCTGTTTGTGTTTTTTTTTCTTTTTAATTGTATTACTTTTCGGGGAAAAATACGGAGGAAAAAAGAAGGTAATTAGCTAATTTTTGCATCGAATAAAGTTTTATGTTTGTTTGTTTGTTTTGAAGCTATGTATGATGCCGCAGGATTTAGTTTTTTCGAGAGAGAGAAAAAAATATGAAGTGGATGGATTGGGATTTGAAAAGATTGAAAATGAATGATGATCTGATCATTCTTTCGTAACACTATGTATTGATTACGCCCGCATGTACTTATGCATTACTACTGTCCATATACAGTAAGTTACGTAATAATAACATTACGTAAAATAATCCGATTTCCAGTAAACATCCACATAAGCAGAAAGAATGGAAGGACACTGGGTAATAATAACAATAATACACACACTTCTCCCACTCTGTTTTTTTGATCCGTTTACAAAGCTGTCAAATAGTGTCAACTTGAATTTCCCTTAAAATCCAAAAAAAACTGAAAAAATCCGATCTGAACATCTGCCAGTCTGCTGTCAAAATTTCTTATATTAAATATTATAAACCAGAGATAATCGAACATGAAATCACCGCTGCTCTCTCTGAATTTCCATTTAACTCCAATAAACTAAACAACATTTAACCTTACCAAAATAATTTTCATCTTCCGCATCATCTCCATCTTCTTCGTCGTCATCGGCAATGAAAAATGGATTGAAATCAGTCATCATTTTTATCTATTTGTCTCTACTCCAATGACAAGCTTCAAAATTCTTTTTCGTTTTATCTTTGTTTGACCACTACACTGACAATGAACAACAGCAATCACAAATGTCAAATTCAAAGGAACGCCGGAACGCGCTTTCCTTCTTTAAGCTTCCCACAATACGTATAAGAAACGTTACACTGATTTCCGCAAACTGAAACTCAAAATTAATTTCGCGGGCTTCGCTACATGGCAAATTACGAGAGAATTTCGTTTTATTACGCAAAACGCAACGCTTCCTCACAAAAAGACTTTGTTCACTTGTGATCGAGCCCCACTCCACTCTCCTTCAACTTTGGACACTGGTGGACACGACAGCACTGGAAGTGTAGAAGTTAAGTACGATAAACTGTTTGAGTGACTGAATGAAAATCCGTACTCCAAAATATTTTTTTTTTCTCAGAAAGTTGTCTACTCACCAAACTTTATGCATGTAAAGTAAATAATACAATTGTCCTCTAGTTCCCCTACTCTCATACTACTAACTCCTATTTACTGACAAAAAGGAAAATACCGTAATACCTATTATTTTTCCATTTTATCCACAAAAAATGCATAAAGTACACCACCTATTTCTTCTTCTTATTTTCTTCTAGTTTCTTTTCTGTCTGGAGGGCGAACAGAGAATGAATGTCTGTCAAAAATTATGACGTGTCGGTCATCCGTGCATAATGTGACAATGCAATGCTTACACACATGTGGAACAGCGACCAGAGCAGAGCAGAACGATCAGGGAACGAAGATGCAGAGAGGGACTTATTTAAGGGTAGGAAGCTTGTTTAAAACTGAGATGATGTTTTTCCTGAGGAGGAGCAGATTCCTACACGATAACAGGGATGATCATGATCACCATCGAAGATCATTATTATACTACACTGCTTGTATGATGTTTGCAGGATAATACATCTTAAAGGTCACCCATGCATGCAAACACATACACAACTTGTTGGTCTTCAAACTTGAAAATTCTTCGGCCTCATCTCCTCATCATCTTCTACTCAAAAAAGTTTAAATAGTTTTGACATTGAATTTCCTAAACTTTATGTATGTTTATGATGAGGACGATGATACTGGTTGCTGATGATGGTATGATGAATGACCACCAAAAAACTTATTGTATATTGGGATATATTTTTCTCTCTAGATTTTTACTCTAGGTCTCACTCTGAGTGACTTGACTGTTGGATGGACTGACTGGCTATTGTGTGACGATGATGACGACTCTGGATAATTTCACTGGAGTCTCTTTTCACTTTTTTCAGAGATGTTACCATGATGATATGATGGAATGGTTTTTATAATTTTCTGGTTATGTGTCTGTCCCCAACAGGAAAAAAAGTGTCAATCGCAGCACAGCAGTGAGCACCAAATACCACCCGATACTCAAACAAAAAAAATGCACAAATGGTAAAAGAACAAATAAAAATAACAGCTTACACACTCACAAGAGACAAAAATCTCAGGGAAAAAGTCAAAAAAAATTATGTCAAGTCATTCTGTAATCATAATCAATACAAAAGGAAACCAAGAAAATGCAAAAAATGTTGGGTTGTTGGTGGAGGATTACTCTAACAGCTCTGCACTTTGGGTTTCTTTTTACTTTGTGAAAAGGGGCAAACTGAGACTGATCTGTGATCTCCTCTGTGTGGACACTGGAATAGCCAGAAATAAACTGTTTTTTGCTTTGTTTGCTCATCTCTTATGCACATGAGTATAAAAATGTACAGATATTGTGTGAAATACCCAGGAAGGCTACTAACTACCCACACATAACTTTTTTTTCACTACGTCACCATCATTTTCTTCTTCTTGGTCCTCATCACATAATCATCATGCATTTCTATTCATCAGAATACGCTTTTTTGTTGGATATTTTACACAGGGAAAAAACCGGTGCGGTGCGGACGTTCCAGCTATGAAACGTATTAAATACATGGTTGTATGATGTGGTGTCCTTTTTATTCACATTATTGTTTTTTTTTCTCTTTTGGCGTATTTTCCGATTAAATGTGACTGTTTTTATTGTTGTATGTACACTTATTTTGTATACGAGGTTGAGAGAAAGAGCAGATTTTTAGATGGGTATGTTTCTGTCCTGCTGACAAGAAAACAAAACAAAAAAACGGAACTTTGAGCATTGGAAAAAAATAAGTGACAAAAAGGGACATGGCCCATTTGAATTCGAGGAGGACGTGTATAATATTTTTTTCATGTGATATGAGACCTATTCGGTTATTATATTATGTATGTATTGCATTTATTATGGCTATGCATGATTTAGATTTTGGCCCAAAAAAGGTTTAATTTTTTTATTGGGAATGAGAGAAAAAACCCTAAATGTTTTTTTTTCTCTTTTTACCTACAATACAAACTAAATGCTGAACAATTTTTTTGCTAGGAGTCCCTTTTCATTGCATTGTTTGTATTTTACGTATTCATAATCCAAGTAATAGTTTGTAATATTTTATTATTTAAATAGGAAATATGCATGATCACGATCAGCAAAAAACTTGCAACCACAAGAATAGATAGAAAAATAGATGGAATTAAAAGATAAACTGTTAAGTAACGGACTGGCCGTTTACAGTATTTTTTTTTGCTTGTGCTTTATGAGCTCGGCTGGGAAAAAGGTAAGCTGAGGGATAAGTTATTGGGACCCCTTATGACCTCTGACCTGTCCAGATATACATTTAACATGAGGTATGATCCTTGTGTTGGGAAACTTGTGTACGTGCAAAATATCGTCGAGAATGGACAGCTGTGAAAATGTGCAAAACGAATGGGGAATAATTTTTTTGAACGGGAATAACTTTTAGGAAAGTTTAGAAATAGAAAAACGAAACCCTTTTTTATGTGCTAGCTTTATTTAGAAAAGCAAAATAAAAATGTGCTAACCCATAATACGAGTTTGGAAATTAGCTAGATGTATGTATGTGGTTTCTTCAAACAAAAATCTTTGAAAAAATTCACCCCAAGATACTACATAACAATGCATGCATAATGACACATTACATTAAGGTACCTATTTAAGGTGAAGGCCAAACATAAACTTTACGACGACACGGAAGGCAAGAATTTGTTTTCTATTTTTGGTTTTTGGAAGTATAACTTTATCTTATTCTGACTCCACAAAAAGTAGACGATGGACACTTGAAGAAGGTCAATGCTGAAGAAGATATGAGCTAAGGAGGAAAACTGAACCCTTTTTACAATTGTACAATCGTTTTTTAGATCAAAGGAGCAGCAGGTCAGCTAAAAATTTGAATGTAATGGATTTTCCAATTTAAATTTTTTCATGCGAATTATTTTTTTTCTGGAAACTTTCAAGCGAAACAAGCAAAATGATTTACAACTTGGTAAAGCAGCTGTTGAAATAAGTGTGTCTGATGATAAACATAGTTAAAGTACTATTTTTTATATATATTTTCTACTCGAATATATAGATGTATTTTACCCATCATCATTATCATTTCTATTTTTTTTATTATTTATTATTATGACGACTGTCAAAATGGATGGATGGTTTTGCAATTCAAAAAGAAGAGACGGAGGATAGGAGAAATATACAAAAGGGATACACCCCCTGTAGCTCTGGTTTTGTCATAAAAATTGACCACAGGAGGTCTCCCATAAAAATTGTCAGGAGGACACAGGACACACACAACAACGCAACCAGCTATCTCATCTTTCTCTCTCTTGCTGACTGTCTTGCTCTGCCCTAACAAAACTGAAGAGAGCATCATCATCATGACAATCCTTCTTCTTCTTCTTTGTAGTCATCGTCATCATTTTTTTGAAGTGTATTTCACAGCAGAACAAGTAGAAATTGAAATCTGTGTTGTCTGCATATTAATATATGCCAAAAGGGACTGTTCCATTAAGATTTTTTCTCTCTAACATTCATTATACTTTATTTTTAGATTACAGAAAAAGAACAGGTCTCGCGTGCTCTCTCTTGTGCCATCATCGGTGAGTTCATCAGCACAACTTGTGCCAATCAAGTGTCCACATTCATCATCATCGTCAACAACATGAAGAACAAATAAATAAAACAGGAAAGAGAAAAAAAGAGAAATTACGACAACGTGAAGATCCGATGGGTGGCCTAGCCCATAATAAAGCATGGCGATAGTCTTAATTTAATAATAATGAACCAACTTTGTCATCTTCGTGTGTATGTCTTTTTGTCTCATGACAGCATAGTTGGACAATGGAGACAAGTATTGGAGGAAACAATAGGCGAAAAATTGCTTTTCCCCTAATTTTTTCCTAATGAAATCAGTTGATCATTAATCAAAGTGAACTGTGCAACATGCTTGTACACAGCTCGTGCATAAAATTGGGATTCTACGTTGATTTTACTACATTTGTTCAGTATTTTCTCAGTATTAAGACCTTTTTTCTTCATTTTTTCAGAGTCCGATCGGATCACAAAGATCACGCCTGTTTTTTTCTTTTCTCTCGCCCACTCAAATATTTTGGTCATTTTGGTCATCTCAGTTTGCAAAAGGGCAGTCATAAAAAAAGAAAGGTATTATGTTCATCTGCCCATGATATGTATGTATGTATGCAGAAAAGGGACCACTGGTCAGAGAAGGACGTAATACAATTTGAATGTATGGCACGCGACGGTGAACTCACAATGAAATATAGGAAGAGAGATCAATTGACAAGAACAGGCTATTGACACGGAACAATAGCCGAAACCGGTCAGCCCTCTCCAATAAAATTTGGTTGAATTGAATTGAGTGTTCATTTGTCGAAACTCATGTTTTCCAATAGAGAGTTACATAAGAGGTAGGACAACACATCGAGAGACATTCACAAGCAACAGCAGAGAAGAAAGAAAGAGAAAAAAAAACGACAAAAACTGTTAATAAAAATCAATAAATAAATAAGGTAGTATGAATATCATCATCATAAAAGTCACAGTCCACCTCCGCCTCCTCCACACTAGATCACAACGGACTAAACACATTTAACATTCAATTGAATACAATTCCATGAATAAAAATGACCCTTCATAAAATATTCATGAATAGCTTTGAACAATACAACAAACAGTTTTTTTCAGCTACTGAACTAAACATATGGACACACATTCAACTCTCATTTTTTTCTATACAAGCTAACTTGGCTATTTAACGCCAATTCATGTTCATGCCGATTTTTTTTCTGTTAAAAAGAAGTATAACAATGAGATTTACATGCTGGTCTCCTTTAAACGATAATAATAGAATATCTTAATATTAAAACTAAACGGACATTTTTTTTGGCAATTTTTATCCGTTAATCCAATAAACCACCAAGTAAAGCTACAAGACAAAAAAACGACAAAGAAAATACAGTTGTGACATGGGTGTGTGCTCTCTGAGGATAATGAGGTGTCCAACAAGTTCCCCCAACCAACGCGCCAGCTCTACTTGCAGCAATTACACAAGTTTTCTGTTGACCGGCAGAGGAGACAGGAAAATTGCGTGACTGTAGTAGTAGTAGCCTTGCTTCCACCACCATCACTTTGTCACCTCATGAATCATTCGGTCACTCTCATTCATTCATTTAGTCACCATGAGAAAGTTACAGAGAGACAAAATAGAATATTACTCTACCTAATCCCAATCATGTCTCGTTAGCACACTTATTGTCTACTAGGTAGGGAGAGAGAGAGGACGTAAAAAGGAAAATATTCTATATTGCAAGTAAAGCAGCATAATATACACAACAGCATCTCCACTCCACCCTTTCCTGGTTCACATCTCTCTTTGCATTCATCTCCATTTCCATCCTATATTATATGCATATATTATAGATATATATTTATGTATGTATGGTCATACTAAACTACAAAGTGCGAAAAATAGTCAAATGAATAATAATAACAACATATTTTACGGCTGTCTCATTCACACATACATACATTCTCTCTCTGGTTTCAAAATAAGAGGACAGGAAGCGGATCCAATAACGTCATGTCCACCATCATCGCCAAAAAACCAACAAAGTAAACCACGTTTTCCTATGTCCCATATTCCCTGGTTTGAACAGCGACCAAGCCCACTTTGCAAATAAAAAGTACAAACAATATTTTGTCGTCTTCCTTTCCTTCCAAAATTGCCACACATTTATATTTCGCTTAAAATTGTAATTAGAAACAAATACATATATAGTCGAAATATATATTATGTTACATTTTGCATTAAAGATTACATATTTCAACGTTAGTTATTATTATGACCGGCAATCATTCTTACGTCCGGTTAACTTATAAGTATGTCTGTGTGAGTAAATTTGTTATTTGTTCACCTCCAAAAAATATTTCATCCATGTATTCATGGAAATATTCGTCAAAAATACGCTCAAAACTGTTTTTAAATAATACACACATTACATATAATATTTTGGATGAAAATAAAATATATTCTCTTGTTGGCTACACAAAAACAGCGTGTGAGGATGATGATCATGATTAGAAGAATGATGGATGTCCCAATACAAAAAATATGAAAACGAGAGGCTACTACGAAATCATGTATAGAAAAAAAGGTTTTTATTCTCTTCCTTTCTGTCTCTCTCAAAAACTATCAAATAAAACTGTTGTAAAGGTATACTACCCGACGCGACGTAAAGTTTAAGGGTCTTTTTTATAATAACGGCATATAATATAATCCAATAATTCTTTAAATGATACCGATATTCAATCCAACAAGAAGAGAGAGAGAGAAAAGAATAAACAGATTTGAACTTCAGAGTGAACACCACCACCACCTACGCAGCAGCTGCCGTTGTAAAATCTATCAGATTCAGAGGAGAGGCTTTATGGTTTTTATGCGAGGATGATGACCCAGTAAAGCATGTATACAAAACTACATTGAAAAAAATTATCAAATGGAAAAAAAATTGAAGTTGAAAATTTGTATTTTTTTCTCTCTTGTTATTACTCAGCTCAGGGTGTTCAATCATAATCACAATTTTTTTTGTATGTCTACTTTTGTTACTGCTCCTCTTCTGCTGCTGTTCACTTTTTGCAAAGCTTATAGAAGAAAAAGTTGTAATTACTTCTTATTAATGTTTCTCTCTGTTTATACATCTTTATTTCAAGTTTCAAGTTAGAAACAAGTTTTGAATTAAAAATACAACGGAGTATATAATAATAAAAACAGTATATACTTGACAGACAGAGAAAAAAATGATTTATTGCTGGCAAAAATATGTGTGGTAGTTTTGTAGAGAAGTGGAGGTCGGTGGTAGTGGTTAACTTTGTTTTGTTTCATGGGATTTTTATTACATTGTTGGATCTTCCTTGATCATCGTCTTCTTCGTGTGATCTACTGATTGAAATTTGATTAGATCAGATCACCAAACACACACACACACAAGTACACAGTAGTATTATTTGTTGTACTACTTCCTATCTGACAAAACTAGAGAACAACAATAGCAAAATAAGTAAACTGGTAATCTACCAGCAAGCCAACAAGAAAAAGGAGAGGACGAGGGAACGTCACTTTTCCCTTCACTCTTTATCCGTTTCAGTCAATTAGTGGCTTGGCTTGTCTTGACTTTGCTTGCACTATAATACACAATACAAGAAAACTTTTTCCCAGAAAAAAACTTTTTTGTACTCAACTCAGTCAGAACTCAATATATAATACCTATTTATAATAATATGGTCATGTCCATGTCTAAACTTTATCCGTTTTGGCTTGCCACAATAACAATCTCTTTCTCCCTCAATCTTGTTCTTGTCCAATCTAATTTTTTATATGTTTCATATCAGATATCAGCACGCACACACGTACACCCAAGAAGAAGAAGAGGAAGAAAATAACCAGGCAGGAGGATCAAGACAGGATCATTTAACAACAAAGTAGAGAAATGCAGTAAGAAATGCAATGCGGAGCAATAAAATAGCTCGCAATTTCCCACACAAAATGCAGGCAGGTTGTACGGGGTTCATTCATTTCATTCTAAAAAAAGTGGACAAGACAAGATTATCAAACAGGCTACTAATTATGTTATGTATTCTGACGTGTATCAAATCAAACAAATGAGAAAAGAGTGTAATATATACAGTGTGTAGAGAGCGGGAGAGTCTGTGGGATAATTATCATGATAATAGCCCCTAATTTACTGTACTGGCCACCACTTAAAGAAGAATAAAGGCGACCGCCACCTGAAAAGGATTTTGATAATTTTTTCAGTACAGTATGCAGAGTTGCATTATAAGCTAATTTAATATGTATTACGTAAGGAAGCATCGTCCACTACTGAGAAGGATTAGAAAGTAAATTATAAATAGAAAGGGATTTGCATCTCATTTTATTCTCAATTGATTGATGACACTACCAAATAAACTGCTTGTTTTGCTATTTGACTGTTGTTGCTGTTATTATTATTTCGAGATAAAAATCTGTTGCTGCTGTTCTTGTGTGAGAGAGAGAGAGGGATGATGTCCAAATGGGAGAATTGTACAAAAACAGGCAAAACTTTGGCCTTTTAACCTTTTTTTCCTCTAGAGAGAAAAATGAGAGAGAGAGAGAGCTGATCTGTGAAACATGTTCTCATGTTTTGTTGGTCAAGCCTCTTTGGTTGATGCTTCTGTTGTTTAGGTCTGTCTCTCTGGACTTAACAAAATGGACAATGGACTTTTAAAGTACAACAACAATAATAACAATAATACGCGATAACAACACGTAATTGCAAAAGGAAGGCTCGAAAGAGGGACGAAATACTCATGAGGATGACACAGCATGAGGTCCATCATACTTACATACGTACATATTATTACTATATGGCTGACAATAAGCCTCCTCTAAAACTCTAAAAGAATACCACGAGCGAGATGAGAAGATGAAGAATGAAATATACACCAACCACAAAATACACAACCGAACAAAACCAAAGAAGAAGAAAAAAACATTAACAACCTTATCGACAATATCGGCTTAGCAATATAATATTTTTTTCTAAGAGAGTCCATTTAACAATTTGTTAGATGACCGCAAAATATGGGTATGCTCGTTAACACCAAAACACCATCACCACCACCACCATCAGAGCATCATGCAAAATAATATAGCAAATCAATAAAAAAAGAAGAGGAGGAGATGACTGAGATGAGCTTTATTATCACCAAACGACATCTCATCGTCTTCGTCATCATCCTCAAGATGAGATGATTGAATATTGAATTGAATTGAATACAATTCTAATAATAATAACAATAATAGGATGATTGAGGGGAGGTCAAAAGTGGTCAAGGTGGTGGGATGGTGATTCTCTGCTGGTCATACAGTCACTGTCGCCATAGTATTTTTTATAAAGATTTTCTTCTCTGTAGGATAGCTCCTTGTTGCATTCACTGTCCTCATCCGGAAAAGGAAATGTGCTTTGTTTGGGGGGAGGGGAGATTGTTTAAGGAACACAGTACAGTGGCAAAATCTCATCATAAAAATACAATGAACCGGTGTGAGTATTGAGTATGATGATGATGAATAATGTTAAAAATAAGAAAAATATATTTATATTTATTTTTTTCAGATTAAGATAGGTTGTGGTAGTTTGTGTAGTGGTGGTGATTTTATTACCAAATGAATATATTCATTTCCACTGTCAATTGTTGATCATGATGTGAAAAACCGACATCTGCTTTTGCTTATTTTAGAAGAGGAAATTGAGGAAATACAAACTGTATAAAGATTTCATGACAATTGTTGCGGTTTTTTCTTCTTTTTTGAGAAAAAATACCTTTAACCCTTTTTATTACTAATGTGAGCATTATATTATCATTGTCACACTACAGGACAATAAAGGACCACCACACCATCACCTTACCTTACCTTCAGCACGGCCAAGGCCAATCTTTTCCCGTTAAAACGAGGAAAAAATTTCACATTTTTTTGTGAACGGTGGTGGGTTTGGTGGTGTAAGGTAGTAAGAAAGATGAATAATATATTGTGATGATCATAACCCTTTTTATTGTCGTTTTTGTGAAGAGAAGATGAGAACTAGACCGACCGACCCTGATTTTCATTGTTGCGTTGGGGTAATATTACACGTGTTTTTCACCTTGTTTTTCTAGATGACTGAGCAGTATTTAAGATATATGGGTAGATTAGGGTTATAGATACTTTTTCTAAATATGCAACTCAACTGCTGTTGATCTGATCTGGAAAAGTTTATCAGGAAAATCGTACACAAACGGATAGAATGTAGAAACATGTAGATTAGATGGATCATATTTTTATGTCAATGTCCAGTAAACAAATATGAATGGTAGCTGTATTTCCTTTCCTGTTATTAAAAAGGAGAAATCGCCGAAGAAGTAGTGTGAGCAACAATTGTATGAATTGTAACCCTTTTTAGTATTGTAGTTTCTACAGGTGGGTTAATATGTTTTTATGACGATGATGATCATTCAAGCAAACTAGGTAACAGCTTTTTGGTGACCTTTTACGATCAATAGGAATAGCACAAGATGTTGTAACACATTTCATAAAGAAAATGTAGTGTGTAACGGAATTCTTTTTTATGAGGATTACTTGCAGATGTACAAAATTTGAGGCATGACGACTTCACTGCGGCTTTGACATGAGTTTATGGTTTAAAGTTAAACAGCAATTGTAGCGCAAAAAATTGGGGAGGTGTTGCTCCTTGTATTTTATGCACAGCTTTAATAGTTTAACTGAATAATTTGAATATTTGATAATGGCATTCGCTCATAAAAAAATTAGGAGGTCTATACAACATTTTATTCGGAAGGAGTAATTAAAAGTCTGTCATTGTGAATTTAAATTTATTATAGATGGTGTTGTAAAAATTAAAGGATTATTGTAAACATCATTTGTTCGCGAAGATGATGAGCTTGGGCGTAAATCGTAATATTTAATACCGTTTGATACGTTTTTTTACAATTTTTAATTACATCAGTGTAACCCTTCTAGCTAATCTGAATATTAAAACAAATTAAACGTTTATCAAATTCACAAAGCAGAAAAAATTTAATACGTTAAACAAATGTTTGTCAAGTGTTTATTGTAGCGATTAATCGATTTCTTGGAATTACCAGATTAAAAACCACTTAAACTATTGTAATTCATATTTGACAAACTGATTAAAAAATGTTTGTTCTATTATTTGATATGCCTAGTTTTACATGTAAAAACAAAAAATGAGCGTGATCAAAAACCAAAGTACAGTTTTATTTGTTGTCCTTCTTTTTAAATAACAAAAAATATGCATAAATTTGTAGGACCACCACCCACGCACGCGCTTTCCCATTTCATTCCTTCTTCTATTAATTTTCGAATTTTAATACAATCGTCCATCCGTTTTATTATTATCATTATTCATCGTCATCAAAAGGAGACATGACTGATGACGATGTAGACGACAACGACTTTGTCTGAATGAAGTCATTACTATAATCATTCTTCTCGTTCCCAGTCACAAAAAAGTGAAGAAACCAAAACCAACAAGCGTGTATACTAATTTAATCAAGACATCTTCATAATCATCATCATTTTGAGTACGCAAGGTACGGGCTTGTTCACATGCAACAATTTAATGACATGGCTAAATAAATGCTCATATGAAATACAGTAATCGTATTTCGAAGGTTACTGACCTATCTATTAACGTAATCTGTGAATGGACCCTATGAAAGCTGAGTAGTATGACTTTGCGTAAAAACCTGTGTGCTCACAGCGCATGATATGGTTTGCTTGTGTGACTGAGCAAAATTTTTTATTACATGGACATCATGAAGAAGATTTAGATGATGATCATTTTAATCTGAATCTAATCATCGTTTTGACCCCATCCACTGAAGAACAAGACATGTAGTCAACTCCTCCCAGGAAACAGCTGACAACAAACAGCACTCCAAAAATAATTTTTTGACCTTCTTTAATTCCCTTGATGGATGCTTAATTACTGCTAGTTCTGATGTTACATCACTCCTAACTCCTTGCAAGCTAGCAGCGTCATGTCAGTGTCATCGTCTTCATGTCTGTGCACCCTCTTACAAAGCATACATGACACGAAATCATAAATAAATGCACTTTCCTTCTTCTACCCTCCAATAACTTCAATTCTTCTTTTCTTTTTTTTTTTGGCTAAATGACGTAAACAAAGAAAAATTTAAGCGTATTTAAGACATCATGTCAGTGTACCACCAGCACAGATCATCATCTCACTGCACTGTGTGGTATACCGATCATGATTTTTGGGCAACAGAAGAAAAATGACAACAGGAAGACGACCATCAAGATAGCAAGATGATGATGGCGATTACTTTGATAATAATCATGAAATGAAGAGCATTGGAAATGGAAGCTGTTTACAAAATACAAAATGTCATTGTCCAGACAAGGTACAGCTCACCTTTTATGCTTGGAGTAAAAATGTTGTAGGAACTTTTGGTAATATGTAAATAATATTTTATGCTAATGGTGATTGGGATTGTGACGACCAAGAACAAGACGATTGTAATCAATTGCTACCATCTATTTTTTTCTGGATCACAGGGAATATTACCAATGTGTGTTGTGTGGCTACACTTCCATACAATAAACCATTAACAACTCGTCCTCCATCACCTTTTCACCTTGTCTTCATTCAGATAACTTGCTTTATAATATTTAAACTTTCCAAATGATGGCGGTTATGAGATAACAGGAAAATCATAAAAAAGATGTGGTACATAGCTCAACTAGTTATTTCCCAATCGATTGCAAAAAAATAGTCTTTTGGAAAGTTAAGCAAAAGCTTAAATTTTTACTTAAAACCTTTCAAAGTTGACTTTTTAATCTTAAGAAAAAAAATAGAACGTAATTATCACAAGCGTACAAACACAATATGTAAAAAAATAAAACCGTTCTAAAAAGTTTCAACCAGACAAAATGCAAATGAATGGGTTAGAGTGATGGTGGTGGTATATTGGTATGCTGTTCAGTTGGAAGTGGAAGTTTGTGGGGGGAACGATAAAAGATGTGGAGAAATTCTAAAAATATCCACCACGAGACATTTTCATCGTGATCATCATCGCCATATCCAGCATCCATCTTGTTCCGCCACTACCACTACCGCCACACACAAAGTTTTTCAGTATAAAAAGGAAGAAAAAAACGAAAGAGTTTAAAAAAAAGATGTCAGGTCGGTTGGTTTTTTTGGAGAATGAAAAAGTAATGGTTCGATTATTCTCTGTATTTCTTCATCGCTATTGCCAGAGCCATCGCCATCATTACCATTTTCTTTCTCGACAGACCAGATCAGAAGCGAAAAAACACAATGAATTTTACTGTGGTGTGTGGTGTAACTTGTACATTTTTTTCCATTCCGCAATCCATTGAAAATACACACAGTACAAAGTCAGAACTTTGCCCTTTTGTATATTGGATACTCCAACAACACCAAACAATAATGTGTTTATCTGTTGTCTACTGACGTCCGTGCATCAGTATAAAATAAAATAAAATGTTTTAAATATTTTTTTTTCAATTCATATTATCAATGATTTTTTTTCTGTCATGTGAGGTCATGCCACACAATAACCCATGTATGTACCATACCGTCACCTTTTTTTCTTCGTATTTTCCTCAAGTTGCATTTTACGCAACAAGTTTGTCTACCTTTGTGTCAAGTTGGGGATTTTTTAAAAATGTGAAGACATGATTTCTTAAAGAGATACATACATAATCAGAGAATGTGTGTACATTTTTTGTTGTAATAGTTTGTTACCAGAAGGTGTAGCGGTACTAGCTGTACATTGGTTGCCATTGTCACCACTATCATCACCGCTGTTCACTGTTTCTGATTTGTTATTGCAATACGCATTCAAATCAAAATTGTTGGGGAACTTACCTGTAGAAAGAACGAGAAAAAAAATCATGAATTAATTCTGAATCATTATATCATATTTATAGAGTTTACTTTAAAAGTTATATATAAAAAAATGTCGAAAGATTAAAAACATATTAAAACAGCCAGTTTCGTCATAATGAAATCTATAGTGGTCTCTTTCATGTAAAATCAAAAAAAAAACTTAACATTATTCTTTTCTACCGATTTGCATAGGTATGCATAGGAAATGCGTTAATTATTGTGCGTAAAAATGCATCTGCATGTCCAACACGTCAAGTCAACTTCACTTCCTCATAAGTACAGTAGCAAAAAAATACAGAAGCTAAAACAAAATAGTACAAGTAGCATTTTTTTATTACTGTGCTTGCACTTGTTTTAAACATTTTTTTATTCACTTTGGTATTTTCACTAAACAACATGGTTATAATGCTGTAAAGCTGTGTGAGTGTGCTCTTGAAATTTATTCCGTTTTTGCATAATAATAATATCAAGATCACGGCTGCATGCTTGCTTGCTTTGCATGCAAGCTAGCTAAACAAAACTAGTTCGGTGCGTTTTTTTCTTTTAGCTTCTTCTCCCTGTTTGTTTCTTCACGCATGCATCTCATCATCATCATGATCAATAGCAGAAGCAGCAGAAAAAAGTACAGCATCGTCGTCGTGAACAGGAATAGCTTTTGAGCGAGCGAGAAGGGAAAAAAATAGAGGAAGCGATGAGAAGAGCACGAGAAAAAAAACGCATTTCATTTTTTGGACCAGGATCACCATTCACATCAACATCATCATCATCGTCGTCAAGATCATTTTCTCCAGGACAGGAACAAGTGCAGTGCGAAGAGAGAAAGAGAGAGCCAGAATAGTCTCTCTGGTTTTCTTGGACGTGGGCCTAATAACAACACGTGGAGCAGTGCAGAGAGAGAGAGAGTCAGAGGAGACTACCATGATCATCATCGTGAGGAGGATGACTGGTTTGTGCCATGACATGAGAAATTCAAAGTCAACGCAATATAATTTGTGTATATATTTGTGTGAGATGCGTGTGTGTGCGTGTGTACACATGGAAATAAAAACGGTAGAGTATTTCTTTCTTTTTTTGCAGAGAAGAAGACATAAATAGCCAAAGAAGTTCGGAGGAGAGGAGATTTTTTTTATCGTGAGATGTGAGAGCTGAGCGAGCAAGCCCAGTCAAATCAACTCAGCCCAGCAGTAGGAGAGCTTGTATTCTGACTGGGATGGCCCCAACAAGAAGAACGCAAAGTGCAACACTGCGTATTTTACTGTTGCTCTCTTTCTGGATTTCTTAAAAATATCACGAGCAGAGCAGCATTGCACCGGAACCAACATAATCATCATCAGCACAGCAATTGTGACATCGACATCCTATCATCGTCAGCCCATCATTGTCAACTAAATTTTTTAGTAGACTTTCACAAAAAAAATTGTCACTGAATTTAATTGGAGAATTCAAAAAAAAATCTTTGAATTCCTTTTGGTGAACTATCAATAAAATTTGGACTACACATACATTGTTGATGATGATGTTGGAAATGAAGAAAGAAGAGATGCAAATCAGCATCAGATCAATAAGTAAAAAGAAATAAAAAAGTGCCTCTGCATCTGATTACTATGATCACGGCGATGTAGATGATGATTTTCAGTGTTCACTGCCAATGCCAATGTCAACCAGACTGTTATTATGTGCGTAGAGCATTGCGTACCATTTTCTAGTAAGCCAGCATCACAAAATATATTTTTATCAAGAAGGAGCAGCACAAGTAGTGCACAGCCTGTATTGGTAATTATGTAACAGAAACAGAACACACGCGCAAGCCTGTATAACTGTTCGTTTATCTGGCTCAAAAATTATTTCGTTCATGCTGCCACTGCTGCTGTTACACTGTAGTAAAAATTTCTTTTAATTTTTTTTTGCGTTAGTTCATTTTTTTCTACTGTCTATCTCTAAAGCTCAACTATCTCCGCCGAGAAATGAAAGAAAAGCTGAGTGAGTCAAAGAGAAAAAAACTCCATTTATATTTGGATTTTTTGTTCTTTTTTCTCTGTGTTTTAATGCAACTGTTACTGCTGAACTTGCAATATCCGCCTACATCCTCTCTCTCTCTTTCAGGACTCGAGAGAATCATTAGAATACGTAGCGATATTTTTTCTGTTTGTCAGCTTTAAATACGTTTTTGGAGAGTAAGAAGGATAGATACATTTGACTGTTTCCTTTGGTTCATTATACAAACTAAGTGAAGTCACAAGTTTTTTTTTGAAAGACAAAAACTTTCCTTTGAAAGACGATTTATTTTTTACTTGGGCTGTTTATCCGGCAAACTCTCCCGGATAGCTTGGAAAAAACGGGAGGTGGAGGGGAAGGAGGTGGAAGAATAAAATGTATGGAAGCATCTATCTTCTCTTTTTTACGGAAAGGGTTGATGATGATGAGAAAGAAGATTCTTAGTGAGTTTTTTTTTCGTTGTTTTTTTAGTGCATATGCTTTCAGAATGGTCCATGTGTTCACAACAACTGCACAGACAGAAAAATTCATATGCTCTTGATATGGATGCAGCAGGCCATCCACTCCATTGCTACTAATGCAGCATAAAAAATAAAGAGGTACATAATAATAAGTATATTAGCAATGCAATGAGCATGATGATGACGATGATGATGCTGTGGTGGTAGTGATGTCAACAAAACCGTGGTAATATCCAATTTCCGTCCGACTCACAAAGTCAAGTCAAACTCTACTTTAGGGACAAGCAGTCATGATCATCATGATCATCACATTGCCGTCGTCGTCATCAGGATCATCAGAGAGTAGAGGACCTGAAGACGATAAAAATGGGGAGATTTTTTTAGCTTGAAAAAAGATAAGCTGGTAAAAAATGAGCTTGATGATAATGATGGCTAAAGCAAATAAGTAAGTATGGTGGGGTCTCTCTCTCTTTCTCTCTTAGAGATGCAAAGATAATAATATATGTGTGTTCTGTGTTTTGAGTTGAGTGAGTAGTGAAGAGCAACAGCAAAAGTAGAAGAGAGTGAGAGATAAAATGAAATGATCGGACACAACAACATTAACACAACCAAAGTATAAAGACAGTAGGAAAAATAAGAAAGATGGTCCGTCGTCGTCGTTCCTGCTGTTCCCTTGCCAAGAATTTTATTTTTGGGACAAAGTTAGCCAAAAAAAAATATCCGAGACAGAGAAGTGAGTATTGAATGGCGAAAGAAAGAGAAGAAGGATAACTTAGCGTCACTATTGGTTTGCTGCTGCAACACAAGAAACGTTGCAACGCTACATTTACTTTTCAGTGGAGATCTCACTTTTAAAAGTTGATCATTAGAGATGCATGATATGAAGAAGATGAAGATGATGTTGATCAGTCAGTAGGAAAGAAAGAGAGAAAATGTTGCCATGTTGTGTAGAGTGTGTATGTGTGCACTTTTTTATACATAATATACCCACACATGTGAAAAGATTTAAATTTGAGTACAAAGCCAAGTCGATAATAAACAAAGGTTGTTTGGTCACCTCTCTTTCTCTACTTGGATTTACTCTCTCGGTGACATTCTGACTTGACTTGTCGTCTCAATAATTTTTTTACAACTTTTGGCTTTTAGTCAGTCAAGAGAGCAAATCAGTGCAACAGTGTTGAGTATCCATGGCTACTTTTTACATAAGAGTTATACAACCAACCAAGCCAAGTTGATGTCAAGAAATCATCGGTAAAGGAAGTCAGAAAGGAAGGAGGTGGTGGTGTATTGGTATATGACTGCATAGATAGATAGATAGGTAGGTAGGTAAAATGGGGATGGATGGGTGGCTATTTTTAAAATATTTCTACGTTTTTCTTGGCCTCTATTACAATTTTATTTACCAAAGATAATTTTTAAAGCCCCCATGAAATAGTAGTAAAATAAAAAGTTTTGAGGAGGACAACAGAACGACAAAGACTACTACTGACTTGAGGTGGTGGTGGCGATGGTGGACGACTCACATCACATTTCTTAAAACGTCGTCGTCAGTCAAGCCAACTCAAGCCAGGCATATGCACACAAACACATACGTAATTAGTCCGCTGTTCTATTACTGCTACTATTATTACTGCTTGTCAGACAAGAGGAGAATGAATCAACTCTGACATTTATTTTATTACAGACTGGTGCTCTGGCGTTACCGGTCTGGTTGATCAGGTAGATGAAATGAAGAAGAAAAAGATTTGCCGAGAAGCCCATTAAAGAGTCAGGGCAAGCCTTCATGATGTTGGATGGGTGAACTTTATGAAAGATATTTTTTTTCTTCTTTTTATTTGGTGTAGGCGTTTTTCAGCAATATCGCATGCATACATTCATATACTTATGTGCATCAATAAAAAGGATCGCACATCACACCTCCAATTATCCACGGCGAATCATGGCATCGGATAGTGATCACCATGATCAACTCGGGTTATTACAACACAGAAGAAGCTTGGCATAAGTGCATACATATGAAGAAGGGTAAAATTAGGGAAAACCATAAAGGGAAGCGTCTTTAATTGAATTGAAATTGAAAAATTGAAACAGGAGGATGGATAGAGAAGGGAGTTGGAGGAGGGATCGGCTAATAATTAAACCGTTGGCTTTACTAGTGGCAATGGCAATGGAAATCCAATGGTATTTTGCTACCATGTCTCTTTAGTTTTAGAATTCCAATTAAAATTTCCAAGGGGTTATACCGAACATGACTGAATGGGTTTTCGGGTCAACGATGAAGAGAGATGAGAAGATGCTGACAAGAATAGAATGGAATTCCATTTGAAAAAACTTTAGAAAAATTAAATGTACCTGAGTCGGCTAAGTAGTGACACGACAAATCTTTTTAATGATGAGATTCTTTAGGTATGGCAGCAGCACTCATTTTATTATGCTTTTCAGAGAATTGCAATTGGTTCGTGCCGTGTCGGTCATGCTTTATGTGATGAGAAGGATAATAGTAATAATGGTGATAATGATGAAGACGGTGATACAGTTGTTTAGTTTTGTTGGATGGACAGACAGCTGGACAGATGGACATGATTTGTTCAAATAAAAAGTAATGCTTTCATAGAATAGAGAATTTACTCTAATGCAAGTTGTGACGACGGCAGCCGGCGTTAGGATGACGATTTAAAGATGAATTGGCATTGACACTGCTAAGTATACTGAATGAAGATGGAAATAAAAAGATGAAGATGGAAATAAAAAGATGAAGATGATCCACTTTGTTTTCTTCGATTTTTTTATTCCTTTCATTATTGTCTCTCTGTAAATCCCGCTCTAGCTTATAAACAGTTTAGAGGAGTTATCAGCAAGTTTTCATCTCTTGACTTATTATTCTTGGCTCTCTTTTAATAAAAAAAGAGAACGATGAGTGATGAGAACAAGAAACTCGGGATAATGATGATGCAGGTTGGAATTTTTGCACTTAGCCATTCTCATGCAAATAATGATGTTGATATCTTTTGTTTGACCATCACATTCATCATCATGCAAATGAGAATGATCGGAGACAATATCAGTCAGGATTTTTTTTCTATACCTAAAGTCATCTTCTCTAATCAATTGTTTCTTTATTTTAAGCTGACGTTTCAATGGACCTAGCAAGCACACTTATTGCACTGGTCTGCCTAAGCGTCTTTTCCCTTCTTTAGTTTAAGCACGATTTTGGTTTAGTCCGTGACGCTTGTCGTGACTTGTCCTTTACATTTTACTTGAAGTCTACAGACAGGGACCTGATTTGTAATAAAAATAGATTTACCAAAAATCCGTAGGCGTTGTCCCTTCATGTTCAACCTCATCTTCATCACAATATCTTCATCTTGAAAAACCAATAAGCCAATAAAATGACCAGATAGGACAAAAAAAAATTGGAAAAGCAGTCAGGTATACAATTTTGCTTCTAGACTTGATAGTGATGACAATTTAATACTTTATGTCAGTTTCAGAGTAAGATTGCGACGGATTTATCCAGTCTTGAATTCTGTCAGATCTTAAAAAAAATCTACGGGTCAGCTAACCAAAATTCGTGATACATCGTACGTTCATATACAATGTAGCAACTTTCCCTAATTAAATGCTCCAATGGTTTTAAAGAGAATAAAAATTCTTGAAAAAAGACATAGGCATTCAATAAAATATGTTTGTGCACACTTTAATGTCAACGACATCAATTGCAATTTATTTATTGCAAACCGTGTCGTACGATCGTCATAAAAAATGTGTACTCTGCATATCTTCGAAATTTCAAGAGAAATAAAATTTTCTACAAGTTTAAAGTTGTTCCATGCCAAGTTTTGTAGTTTATGGGCGTTCCATCATAATAACAGTTCATCTTGATGTTTGTTTGATGATGTGAAATAAATGGACCATGTTTGTTTATATGTTTACGTACATGTATGTAAACCTAGCTTATATTTTGAGAATTTTATAAATTATGATGATGACGATTATAAGGAAGGCTGACCCATACGAAATAAACTGTGTGATGTATCCTGTGTACACCAGAGCGTCATCATCATCATATAATCTACAGGATGACAATGGTGGGTGCTGCTGCTGGTTCAACAATAAAGATAATCATTATAATCATGATTCTTTCTGATTCCTTTGTCAAGATAATGCCCAGGTCACAGCTGGACACTCATTTTTTATAAAATTTGCATAGCAGCAAGTTCTAAGAGCAATAAGCACCATCATATAATAACAAGACAAGACACTAGTTTTGTTTAAAAGCAAATTTGCCGTTGTTTCCCGTCATCATCAACATCGCCAGTTTTGCTTCTTGTTGTTGTCCTCTTCTCAGAATTCAATTTTCTTCCCGTTCACTTGTACGGTCTTCCTGTCTTGTCTACTCTGATCGTTAAAATAAAAGGCGAGCAATTCATAAATTCAAAAAGATTGCTCACTCACACAGTACAGTATATATGCAATACACACTTAACTGCTCTACTCAAACTCAACCCTTTTTTTATTCTATTAGCTTGATTTTCCATGCACCGTTGCTCAAAATACTCATCATCTTCTTCTGATGCTGCTATTTTTCTCCTCGTCCACTTTACTACAAGCCATTTCCTCTTCTTCTTCTCTCAGCAGCACAGCAGCCCAGAGAATAAAAAGATGGTACACTGTACACATTTGTCTTGGCTTAAGGATATATGATGCATAATACACAGTCATGCGTACATGCATATATTTGGGGCAGGGCTGGACATTAAAAATGACTTTGCTATTTTTTGCTATAAATAAAATAATTACATTACTTTTCTGTGGTGCTCTATGATTTCATTACCCTCCTACCATCACCACCACCAATTCAACATTATTACACCGATACCATTCAAAAGGAAACATTTTTTTCTTCTTTTTCTTCTGAAAATAAAATGTACAGGTTCGTTTCCGCCTGCCACCCTGCCTGCTTTTTTATGGAAAGAAGACACCTGGCTATGCTCAACAAAAAGCTTAATACTTCTTTATTCAAGTACCAACAACTTCGACCATTATTATTTTTACTATTATATTATCTTGACATTATGGCATTTTTTTGCAACGACAGTTAGACGGACAAGATGATTTTATATTTTCCCCTGCCTGGTTTTCTTTGGCCTATCACATCACATAATGCTATAATAATGGCATAAAGCATATCCGCCGCTTAGCTGCGCCTGCCTTTCTTATGCTGCTGTAGTTTATTGGTACGTAAGGTAATCATCAGTCAAGTCAGAAAAAAATTAGGAACCAAGCCCAAAACCTAGAAGACAAGATAGAGAGACCAGTGAGGAAAACAGTTGCGTTCACTGAAGTTTTTGGTGAGCAATTACTTGATGACTTCCCGTCTTCTCGTGGAAAGAAAGCACACATACTGACCACTGGACCGTGACCAAGTCACGACAAAAACTACACATCATGTAAATCCCATACTATACTACTGCCTGGTAAATAATTGTTTTTTCGTTCGCTTCAAAACTTATCTTCCTTCACATTGACAAAAACCAGGAATTGGGAGAATGATAACACTCACAAAAGTCTAAGCAGCGAGACACATCACATGACAAAAGGTCACATTCTGACCTCAGCCCTTTTTCAACTCACACAGCTTATCATCATTTGCTTTGCTTTGGCCTTACAAATCGAAGTAAAAACTATCGAGGTGGCAATTTTTATTTTATAAAACTACTATGGCTAGTCTAGAGAGAGAGAGAGATAGCTCGAGCAAAAATAAGGAAATCCGAATGTGTGTAGACTGCACATATATTTCAGTCAAGTCAATTCACATCACATACATCCCAGCAGACACAAGGTTACTCACTCGCTTAAAAAACACACAACAAGGTGAAAAGAGAGAGGAAATTGAGACGATCAAGAGGACCAGGGCAAATATTTGTACATTTATATGCACATATAATATATGGTGTATAATGTACTTACTTATATGCATATATGGAGGACATTACAATCTTATTTACTTGAACATCTCTCTCTCTCTGCCTACGTGTTAGTGTTGCTTGCGGAGAAGATGAGAGGCCAGTTTTTCTTCAACTCAAGTCAAGCGACAGCCAAAAAATATATTTTTGTATTTTTGGACACTCTCAAACATTCTCAACTATGTATGCAATCTATGTTTTGTCTCTGGATTTTTCCCGGGTATAATAATTCTTCATAAAACAAAATACTCTAGGAGCAAAAAAAATCTTGACTTGAATGCATTTATTTCATGTACTCTTATAAATGTCCTTACGAGAGACCAAGCTTTAGAGATTTTTTTTTGTCCGAGAAAGGGTTACTGCTATGTCTGCTCAGAGTCAGTAGAGAGACACAAGTTTCCTCCCACTCCTCCCATCCATTCCCACCCTACATACAAAGTATTATATGGTTATAAACTTTGTTACATTGCATACTCCAACAATTATTACTATTATTATTATGCATTTTTTGTTGGTTTAGCTGCTCCTCTCTAGCGACGAACTGTGAGTCGCGCAGTAAAATACATTCAACAGTAAAAACTCTTTTTTAATGACGTTCCGTTTAAATGCAAACCCACAAGCCAAAGGCCTGTGATTCTGAGAATGCACAAAAAAAATGTGTTCGAAAACTGCTCACCATATTCTAAATGTGCTTATGCAAACAGCAGTAATAATAATGATGCATTATTATTATACATTTTTGAAGTGCAATGTGTGTGCGCACTGCATTTTCACTGCAAAAAACACCATATAATGAAATGGAATGGACCATCATACATTGTAGCCTGGCCTGATGATGATGACGATGTTAATAATAAGTAATGTAACGGTATGAAGACGGTAGAAAATAGTTGAGTTATAAGAAGGCAGGCAGGATGATGATGAGATGCATAAGAAGACCACGGTCGGTACGGTACGGTGGTGAACAAGAAAAAGATTACATAACCTCTAAATTTAGAACCAACTTTAGAGCTCCTGATATCCACTCAAAAAAAATGCTAAGAGAGGAGACAGAAGGAAAGTCCGAAAAAATGTCTGTCCATTTGATACCGTGACAAAATGTATGAAAACTAAATTTTAAGGAAAATTTATACAAGGAATAATAAAAACTAAGCTAAATAATCAAATCAGGTAACTAAATTCAAGTGAGAATTTTGAGATTAGCTGGAATGAATCAATCCAAATATTTTTAGCATTCCATTTAATTAGTAGGATTTAAAGAAGCAACCGATAATTTTTTTGTTCTTTGCTCAAAATAAATATCAAAACAGCAAAGCTGTTAAGTACTTTTAGAGTTTGAGAGAGAGAGGGAACCGTATCGTCACCACACCAGGATGATCATTATCACAATCACGTGTTTCCTCTTTTCTCTCTAAAAACTTTGTAAGAAGTATACGACTCGACATAAATATCAATTTCCACGGATCGTCGAACATGTTCTTCTTCTTGTTTGCTACAAGTAGAATTATTGTGGACCAAAGTGACTGCAGTATCCATCCACAAAGTCAAGCCAAGCCACAAAAGATCATTTATTTTTTCCCGTGTACATAGTTTATCTACATACATATTCCACAACCAATCTACTTTCCTATACTTTATGTACTGAGTTGACTTTTTTTAATGCTTGATGCAACGACAATCAGGCAGGCATTATGATGATCACCACACCATAATCGTCATCATCATATGTTTTACTTTTGCAGGGTTGAAAGTTAAGTGGAAGGAGAGAAAAGAGATGAGTAGTGTTTTGTGTAGGTATACATACCTATGCACTATACATAATATGAAGAGAGAGAGAGAGAGATATTCGTATTTTTCTCGGTGTTTTTTACTCGCCAGTTGATGATGATGATGGAGCCCTGGGAACTGTGCCAAAACGTTTTCTTTATAACTCTAATGCTCCTACTGAAAAACGATGTGGATATCAAAAGAGGGAGATACGGGATAATGCAAAATGTTTGGGAGGAGATGATGATGGTGGTGGCGGTGGAGGGCGATCACAAAATATATATTTTTATTATCGTGTATAAAAAGTGTGTGTACTAATGGGCATTTGGCCTCTTCGTCGAAATTACATGTATACCCATCATGATCATGATCACCATGAAAAGTAGTATAGGAGGAGAGGTATAAGGTAGATAGATAGCTAATGGACTGTATGTGGATGTAGAATGGCAATGCAATGATGGTAGTGGTGATGATGGAGGTGTTGTGGTTGTTGCTGGTGTCCTTTTTCCTTTTTTTAACGTTTTTTATAACGAAACCAAAACGCTCTGCTTCTGGCTTGGCCTGGCTCTCTAGCAAAATAATACACTTTTTGACATGACATTGTTACACATTTTGCTCGCCAGTGAGTGAGACAACAGAACTGAGAGAACCTTTACAAGCAAAGAAGCGGCCTTTACACAAAAAAAAATCATAGCAAAATAGTAGTTAAGTGACTCGGCATGCATAACACTGTGTCGTGGGCTTTTGCCAAGTTTTCTCCTGACAAAAACGGAAGTACGTTCGTCTCTACTTTCAGATCATTTTCATGGGTTACTACTTAAGCTAAGTACTTTTCTTCTTCAGTCAGACAGAGAGAATCACAGGCTATTGTAGAAAAAAAAATTTTTGTTCATACAAACTGATATGATATGATGTTGGGCTGGTGGTCTGGTCATTACAAACCACTTTTGGACATATATAGACGCATTTATAGAACTGTGGGAAAAGTATAAAAAGTCTCTCAATAATTCTCGATTCTTTTTTATTATTATTTTTTTCTCTAAAGTGGCGATAAATATATTGCATGAGAGCGAGAAGTGAAAAAAAGATGTTATGTGATCATAACTGCTTCACTGATTTCCTTCTTCTGTTCTTTTGAGAAATAGCGGCCATTACTGCACCACCACCATTTACTGTGTTTGCTGGTGTGGACCACAATAAAAAAATGTGGATTCTCTTTTTTCATTTCTTGTCACATAACAAATTGCTCCCAGCTGATTATTGTGATTGTGAGAAAATATTTGTAACTATCCCCAACTATTTTCTCACATTTTTACTATATTTTATATAACGAAAAAGAAATATGGTCGCGAGCGAGCGATCTCGGACAAGTAGATTTTTTGGGGGGAGTGTTGCATGAAGCATTTTCATGTCATTTGGAACGATTATGCCAACTCAAGAAAGATCTCTTGAATTAAGCAATTTACACGTTTCTCAAAATAATACATTATATTTTTTACATAAACTGTTAAGTCAACAAACCCATATAAAAAACGCTTAGATTTCAGTGACCTTGACATACAACCCACAAAAAATCCAATAAATCTAATTATTTAAGCCACAAAATTCTTTAAGCCTTACTGGTTTTCTGAGACTTTCGGCCAACAAGACCAAATTAAAAGTAAAGTGGATTTTTAACAAAAACTAATGTGCTAAAACGCGTGGCTAAACAAACGAATGCACTGACTGTGAATTCAGCTTGCATACATTTTTGTCTTGAATCCTGACCTAGTAGACTTGGTTTTTCACAAGAGCCATAATTCCAGAATATTATTTTTAAGAAGAAAACCACGTAGTAACGGTACCCAGCCGGTGGTACCCGTACTGTTTTGTCATGTCAAGCCAACATATCATTGCATTAGAATTCCAACTTACCACTAACTACTACTATTTCTTTTGTATTTATTTTTATTATTTATTCCAATTTCCAAACAACACAACAGAATAAAAACTTTTTTTTCCTCTTGCGAATGACCGTTTTTCCATATTAAATTACATGACGACCATGCAGTAAGCAATAGATATCATATATGTTTTCTACACACACCAAATGTGCTCTCGAAAAAAGTGTCAGGTTCACTCTACAAAAAACATTTAATCCTCTTCCGTTTCGCAACATACCTTTTTTCCCTTCTTTACTTTGTATACTTTACACATGATCATCAAACATGAAACGAGATATAAAAATCTTTTTTTTTTGTATTCCTGCTCGTCAGATAATCTTTAAAAATGACCAAGTCTTAGTCTTGAGCCCAAACACATAACTGCGTACATGCAATATAAATTTCTTGGAAAAAATGTAGGAAGGAGACACAACAAAAAAATTTATAAATAAATACAAAGTATTATTACATAAAGATGAATTCCTTTGCATTAGATTCATGATAAAACTATCCTGATAATAATGATGGTCAACCTTGAACATTTCTAGTTATTTTCCGCTGCATCTTCCAAAGAAAGAAGGTGTATGTTTGTGCTTTTATTAGGTTTCAATTTTAAAGGTACTAAATACGTTTTTACTAGAATATAGAACAGTTTTTTATGTAACCTTGTTCAAAACTATAACGATTTAGTAATGATCAGTTTCAAAAAAAAAAAAAAAACTTTTTTCAGGAATGTATTTATAAATAAATGGTTTTTTACGTTATAAAGCAGAAATGGATGTACACATTGGATCTATTATGCTGCATGCATTTTTTTAAACTCTGTTTTTATGTTTCTGAAAATGAAAAGATTAAAGAAAAAATAATGTAATGTAAGTATGCATGTTTTTTTATGATTGACGATACCCATGCAGCTGGACCATCATCATTTAGAAAAAAAGAGTCTGCAGTCCAGTAGTACCCCACTACTATTGCCATAAAAACACTTGAATGTGTATGCGTAGAGGAAGGGTCCAGATAAAAAAAATATACAACAAAAAAACTCCAGATTTTTTTATCGTTGTCGTTTATTCTGGATGAGAAGAAGAGTTGAGAGTGAAGTGGCCAGTTGGTTTGGTGGATGGACTTGACCTTCATTTTCCCTTTCATTCCAAAAATGCCCATCATTATTATCATGAAACGAGAGAGAGATAATAATAAAAAATGATTCTATTTTAAAATCCTTGCAGAGCTGCATCAGCAACACTTCTACAACATTTTCTTGACAATCATGATCATCATCATGACCAACACCATCATAAAAGGTCGTCGTCAATTATCCTACAGATCGCCTTTGGCATGGCCAGCCAACTTCTTTAACACAAAATGAAATGGAAAGGGAAATGAGCCAGCAAGCAAACAGCTCTTTTTTTATCTCTTGAGGGAATGCTGTCGGACAAGTTTTTATTGAAGATTGAAGATGACGATGATGATGATACCCTTCCCTTAAAAAAGTTTTTAAGGGTCGCTCCCACTCTCTCTCTCTAGTTCAATTGGATTGTATGTTAGAGTTGTGGTGTTGTAAAAATGGACATGGCATCAACATCATCATCCAGAAAAACCAGACCTAGACAACAATACCATCAAATGATGATTGTAATAATCCCATTTTCTCTCGTTTCATTGTCAAGGTGACCAAGGAAATGGACTCTGGGTTATTCTTTATTCTTCTTCCTGACTTGACTTAAGAAAGATAGATAGGCAGACAGACAGATTGATAATCCGTGCAACACTACAGCACTCTGATACAACTGAGCAACTTTTCAAGGGATTATTGTCATTCTTTTCTGAACAATTCTGATGGTTGTTCACTGACCTATACAAGAATATACATGGACCCTTTCAATTTTAAAAGCTGAAGAAAATAAACTTTCATAAAATAAAGTAAAGCCTCATATTAAATATTCTTAACACGCAATAGCATGACAAGCCACATGGTTATTTTTAACCCTTTACTTTGTAAGCATTATAGAGAAATGTAATTGCATGGAAGTACATGTTTTAAAAAGTGAAATAAAAAACGAAAGCAAAAGTTGTTATTAGTTTATTTATTCTTTAAGATTTTTCCTGGACAACTGCAACACATTATTAAGATGAAATTCGAAACAAACACGAAATCCAATCCAATTTTACTTTCAATACACAGACATCTTTAGCTTCTTCTTACATCTTCTTGTTCTGATTTCTGATTCAACTCAATTATTTATTTTAGTAGTCAAGTCATGATTTTTTTTTGCTTTTTCAAACTCACACTGTTAAGTAACCAGTCAAATTGTACTACTGACTGATTGTACCAATAACTGACCTTACACTCCACAAACATCCAAAAATACTTATATTCCTCATCATCTCCAATCGTTTTTTAACCATATGGCCTAGTTTTTAAAAAATCGAATATTTTTCCCATCATTTAACAACCCTTGAGAAGCAATGGTCTTTCTATTTTATTTTATTTGGAATATAGAAGGGGGAAATATTGTAGTATACACGATGATGGTGCGGTGAGTGAGTGCGGATTTTTCTTTCAAGCCTTCAATTTTGGTTGACCAGCAGCATCACAAACAGAGCTTCAAAAGAACAAAGTCACTTTTTAATGGTCGTTTCCCTTGCTCTTCAAACTTTAACTAACATCATCGTTTTTTACCCTTCTTCCTCTTACTCCTGTATACTCTGTACTCTGCCTCTCTAAAAGAGCCTCTTATAAAAATAACCATGCCATATGGAACGTCATCAACACGAAGCCAAGGAGCAAACTAAAAAAGGAAGAAAATGGAATGGGAAGAGCAAACGCTCATTAAATAAGTGACTAGGCACCCATTTTCTAACAAAAAAACACGCTACGTTATATAATACACATAAATACTACCCTTTTTCCTAAAAATAACACACATACATACATATATACTCATATATCAAAGCTATTTTACTTTTTAAAAATAAAATGTTGATGGTGGTCAGAGTCGAGTCGCTTCATACTCAGAGTTTCCCCAGTGGGCATTAGAAAAAAAATAATAGTAGAAAAATGGTATGGTAACCAAGCCATCAACCTCTCTGCATTGTTTTCATTCTCTTGTATTAAAAAAAGGGTTTGACACTTCTATTCTCTAGCTTCCATCCTCTCTCACTGAGAGAGTAAAGCTTTTAATCGCCATTTGTATGCAACTGTCCATGTCCATATTCCCAGTTGGACACAACAAAGTAAAGTACATGATCATCGTAAGTCAGCAGCATTTATAAAGTATTACCCCTTTACCTTTAATATATACGAACTCATCAGTTGCCAATAATTATACTCTTTTGCTTTTACAACCTTTCTTTATAATCAGTGGGCAGGCCGGCAAAAAACTGCGTGAGACTTGCTTATCTACATCTTTCAATTATCAACCACCACCACCAGTGCAGTGCAACCATAGAAGCTCTCTTTCATCATCCACACAAAAAAAAATACAAAGAATATCCACAAATTTTTACAACTTTTAGCCATTCACAATATAAATAATGAATGTGGAGAGGAGTGGTGGTCCATGTACGTAGTTTGAATTATTATAATTATTCTTCTCTCCGAAATTTTACCCCGTTTGGTTCCTCTCTTTCCTTCCCTTCCAGTCAGCCAGGAGGATAAGTACATGATTCCCGTGTCAATCTCGTCACATCACAAAATACATCACACTTGGGTTATTGTCCAATCGAGTAAAAAAATAATAGTAAATGCTGTATTGTTCCGCAGTTCAAGGTTTCAAGCTTACATGGCAGTGCTGAAAAGAGTTGACATCTCTTCTGAGATTTACCTTTAGCAAAAATGAAGAAGTCTCTACAAAAAAGCATGTATCCATGAGTATATGGTTTTTTGTACATAATTAAGATCGCACTTACACGAAAATACCAACTGACAGGGATTGCAGACCCTTTGAAACCAAACCTACTACTTGAGTTTCAATTCTTTACACAAAAAACTTGTGTATATTTTAAGCTATTTTTATTTTACGATTCATTGTTGCATCCATCAAAACTACTGTGTTCACATAACATATATACTCTTTTTTTATGGTCTTGTCGTGTCCAGTGGACAAGTCCGGAAATACGTTTACATGTATAAACATAATTGTGTATTCATAACTGATTGTTAGCCTTACAAAAAAGAAGTAAAAAATGGTAAATGGTCACAGACACAAAAGGTAAAGAGAGGACGACCACCAATTTTCTGGGCATTTTCTTCGCTTTTATGACAACGTAAAGCCTCAATTTTTTTCCTTCTTCGTGATTGTCCACCACCAGAACCGCTTATAAACCCACAAAAATGTGTGGTACCAACCTACTGATTTTCTTTGAAAGTTAAGTAAAATTTAAATAGCTCACTAGCATAAGAATAGGCTTGTTAAGAAACGTTGTGTAATCATATGGCGATCTCTTGACGGTTATTTTTATCTACCTCCAATTATTTATATAACGATAGTGATGACGACAAGGAGTAGTCATGAAAGGAAGAAAAAACTGTATTTTATATTTTTTTGTGCAACAACAATTTTTTTTTGAAAATCACAGGACACTTTGTTCTTCCCTTTTTAAAAAGTTAACCCGACAGATTTTTTCACAAAGTGCATTTTTTGTTGCACCAAAATTTCATGCCTGCTGGTCGGTCCTCTCCTCTGGTCTTTTTTTTTTAGATGTACAAAAATAACATATCAAATTACGCAAGAAAACCCATTTTCCAAAAACAAATGTCGTCATTTGTTGTCTTTAGTCCAAAATTCGGAATCCCTTGAAAATTCGATACTTAAAATTAAAAGTTTAAGTTTTGTCTTTTTTCCATCCATCCAAATGTCCTTGAAAAAAAACGTATATTTAGTGCAGAGCAGTAGAAGTGCATCTTTTCAAGAGAAAAAAAGTAGCCAGATAAAAAAAATCAATCAAGCTTGATTAATAAAAAAAGGTTTCATTTTTCCTTCCTGGTCCTTCATTTTTTCCCCTACTGGTCTAGCCTAGCCTTTTCTTTACGCATGCTACCTGGTGCTGGTGGTATGGCATATGCTGTGCAGGAGCAAAGGAACAGGTAGAAAATGAAAGAACATTTTTTTCATTTATATTTCCACAAGAGTATCCATCCATCCAAGCAGATATAGAAAAAAAGAAGAAAAACCAGTTTTTTCTCCACTTCATCTTCTGATTTTTTAATTCAAGGCCTAGGCCAAATGAAAAGCTATGAACCTAGGTCCATGATGCACACTCTACGCAATACGCATGTTGCGTATATGTGTGCCCTTGGGACACTAGTTATTCGCCGTAATAAAGAATATTATAACGTTTTATACTTATATCTCGTTTTTTTGTTCATCTCATCATCTTTCGACCACTCACTCACTTGTACTTTCTTGTGAACATCATGCAAAGCGAAAATAAAAGGAATTAACGCAACAGCCGGCCAATACATCAACCTTTTTTTACAAAAAATGTATTATACGCACACACGCAGCAGCAGCAGCATCTATCATGAAACATAATATCAGCCGGCTTTATACTTTTTTTTCTTTTTCGTTGGAAGAAAATTAATCCCGACAATCGTCGTCATCGCGTAGTCCATCCGCTTGCTTTATAAATATACACTGGGCTTCGTACTAGACCCATTTTTTCAATAAATAAAAAAGTGGACAAAAAAGATGTTGATCAGCAGACAAGCAGGCAGGCAGATGAGTACTTAAAAAAAAAATTCAAGTCCAAACCAAAAAAGTAGCCCTTGGCCCTGGCCCTGGCCCTGAAAAATAGGAACATAACCTGGGCCAATCATTCAACATGATTGCATGCATGGAAATTTTTTTCTCTTTCTTTTGGATTTCCTTCCTTTTTTTCTTTTATTTTTGATCGTTAAGTTTTAGTTGCTATTGTTAGCGTTTTTATTAATTGTATCATGAGGAATGATTAGGCCTCATTCATTTACAGCTGTTGTCGTTTTTAAAACGTATACTTCTTACAAAGTAACAATCAGAATGATAGGTAGGTAATAATTATAATCAATATTTTGATGCTTTTCTTGGCTACCAAAAGTAACAATTAACTATAATCATTATTATAGTAGTCATTAGAATTTTCTTATTGTTTCCTTACTTACTCCTTTCATAATTGTTATACTTTTTTATTTTCCAAAAAAATAAGAAAATCTTACTTTTTACGTTTTCCAGAAAAAAATATTTAACAACTTAATATTAACAATAAAGAAAAAACTAGAAATGTAGAGTAACTGTTTGACATACACATCATCATCATCACCTCACCTACAAAACAATATCAGCAGCAACTGTTTCAATTTCAATTTCAAAAAAATGAAATGTGCACCACGCTGCGTTCTCGTCAATAGTATTGCCTCCTGTTACCATTGTTACCTTTACGAACATCATCATCTGGCAAAAAAATGCATAATGTTTTTTGAGTGAACGTGTATTATTTATTTGTACTATGCATACATTGTTGTGTAGGGTAATGGACAATAATATAAAAAAATGTTAATTTAATGTTTAACGCTTTTATAGTTTTTAGCTGAAAAACATTTTTTTCAACCCTTTTATTGTCAAAGTTTCTTCTTGCTGTACTTTTGCTACGGTGGTGGTACCCTTTGGCTATCGCTTTTTATTCTTTTATAATATGTAGTATTGAAGGGTACTTGAAAAAATAATCCAACTGTCATGCCAACTGTTACCTAATCAGCAACTGTAACAAGGGAAAGAAACTTTGTACAATGGTATTGTTGTTTGAGGAAAAATATCAGCAGAGAATGTGTGAATGAGAAAAGGACTGTGTTTCCTCCAAAAACAACATAACTACCGCCACCACCGCTGCTACTACTGGCCGTAACGTAACAATTTCGGATTAATCCAAAGTTGCATTGTTAATCGTTATGAGTGTACCCTTTCAATATTTTTTACGTAGTCATCTCATCTAATACCTTGGTAACCCGTACGCAACGCATCATTCATAATAATACCCTTAAAGGGTTAGCCGTGGTGGTGAAATAAGTAGACAATTGAATGACCACCATTTTTAGGGAAAATGTATAGAATGATGATTTTTTTTCTGGAAGTGAGGTGTTTTTGTGTTATGTGGCTACACACAAAGTCAACAGTAAAGCAAGCAGGCAGAAGCAATTAAATATTTTTATGTTGTGTAACATCATCAGCCACCCTGAATGGGTAAGAAAGAAAGAGAGAGAGAGGAATAATTTGTGCGTTGTCACCTTTAATTGTTTACAAGAAAATAGAGAATAATAAGTTTATTTTATTCTGAGTGAGTATCAAGCTTTCTGATGATTTCTACAAAAAAAAAATAATTAATGGCGATACTGATGCTAGTGATAAGTAAAGTATGAACAACATGTCATGCATGACAGGAAAGCTCATGGTTTTTACTTATTTTGTTGGAAAATTCAGAAAAAAATGTGTCATTTGAACGCAGTTTATTTGTCATCGTAATATCTTACTTAACAAACCTCTTTATGCGCCTAAGTCGTTAAAAAATGTTATTATTTTGGTAATGTGGTGATGACCAAACCGTAAAGAATGCATTTTCCTCACATATAAACATTATGATAATGGTAATAATCGTTTTGTTTTTCTTAATTGTTAATGCATGTGTACATAGTTTGTAAAGTGTTGTTGGCACTGTTATCACATAATATTTTCTTTAACGAAAAAACTTTAAAGCTCGTTAAAAATCAATTAAGTTGACTTTTTAACGCAATGACTACTGACAAATAATACTGTCATTCAACTCGTCATATAATATAATCATCTAGTTTAGTGGCGTGTAACGGCGACAACAGTTTTTTTCAGGATGCTTTTAATGTCTGGATTACATGACACGAAAGAGAGAAAAAAAACCATTATCAGTTGCTCATCATATCGTCTTATACTCAGCAAATTATAATAATACTCCAAGTTCCAAAAATATTTTTCAGATGCTTTCACGATAAGCCAGTTCAAAAGGGATTACTATCTTAATCGTTTATGTATTTTGAGAGAGATGGCTTTATGTGGAAAAAAATAATGCAAAGTGGAATGGACGGGTATTCATTCGCACTTTATAATATTGTTCCATTCAAGAAAAAAAATTGGAGAGGAGTCGGACCGCTTTTTCTCCATCTGGTCAAGGTTGGATTTTTTTCCAACTTATCGTCTCAGTTCATCAAAGTTCAATATAATTTTGCAATAGTGAATGTACCTTAAAAATCCATATTTAATGGGCGCAAAATGAATACAGGACAATAAATAAATATACTGATGTCTCTCAGTTTCTTAAATGCAACTATTATTTTAATTATTACTGTTATTTCAGAGAAGGTAAAGAAGTAAAAGGCAAGTTGTATGAATGAAGATACAAATTCTTTCAAGAATCCTATCAAGTTTATGTACCTCTTTGAAAAAAAAAACATTTAAAATGGAAGCAATTGCCCAAGACGTGACAAATTTATTTATGAAAATTGGATTGCATGTCTGGGACCAGGGTTTTCCTGGCAATGAATTCTCAGAATTAAAATTGAATTCCAATCAAAAAATCACCTATATAACGAATAACCACGATTTAATTATTTTTTCTGAACTTTGAAACAAAAAAATAATTTAAGATTGCAGTTTCATTGAGGATACCACACACGACTTTTTAATAATTTTGAGAGAGTGAAAAGGGTTAGCAGAGTATACTGAATGGTTTCAACTTTTATGTGGATTACAACTTGTCACATATCATTTTTTATTATAGCTGTAAGCGGATTCATTAAAGTGGCACAACAGTAACAAAAAAATTTAATGGCAATTATTACAATTTGTAAAACGGAAAACCTTGGTTGCTTACATTTAATTTATATTAAGAGTTCATTTTTATTGGACACACACTTACTGAATATTTTGCTCTGAGTACGAAGGCAAAAACGAGGCCAAAAGGACCCATAACCATTAAAAAACGACGTCAACAAAAAGATATACGCCACCACCATCATTCTATCATTTCATATCATATCTTTGCAATCGTAATAATAATATTAATAATCACATGCCCTCATGTAACGATAATGCGCGTGTATGTATGCAAATACATATTCCCATTACCGAAATATTAAAAAGATTGAGTTTCTATTTTTTTTTAAGCAAAAGCAGAGCAGATAAGTAGGTACCCATTCACTTCCACCATCTCCACTTGGTATACAACACCACCACCGCAATAAGATAGTAGACTTGACTTGTAGACAAAGTATGCAAATTTGAAACAGAGTAAAAAAAATGTAAACAAGCGTGGTTGGCTTGGTGCCGCCGCCATGCCAATCCACTTACTACTTTTTTTTAAATCACAGCAAAGAGAAAAAAAGATAGATTGAAAAGGTGAGATAAAAAAGGCAGGACGTGCTACGTGCGATATGATGATGATGATGAAAATGATGAAGAGTCATGAACTTGCCAGGTGCTCCTTCTCTTTTTGTCTACCTGGTTTCAGTTGAATTGAATAATTCGTACTATATTTTTTTTTTAAAGTTATATCCATCCTCCGACTGTTGAACTGACACGGGTTTGCTCTAAGGAAATAGATGGTCTAATTCATTCTTCTTTGACACAAGTCAAGTCACAAGAAGTAGAAGCTAGCAAATAGACAAATAACCGAACGGACCCTCTCCGTCCGACAATACAAGAAAAACAACAGGAAAGAGAAACGTAATTGCTTACTGTCGTTGTTGTAAAATGCAACAACGAAAAAAACGTGACGTTGAGTGTGATGAAATGATGACGATGATGCTCACTTGTGTGTGTTTTAAATTCGAAAACACATGATTTTTCTTGGCAGTTTTTTTATGTAATTTGAATATACACATGTTGTTGCGTATGTGTTAAAAAAAGTACAATGCGTAGGGTTGCATAATAAAGTGAGACATTTATTATGATTTTAAATCATCTCTTGCAATCTTAATTACTATCATTGCATTAGAAACCTGTAATATGGTAATAATGGGTCAGTTTACAAATAAAAAAAATTGGGGTCATATAATAATAGCATGAGCAGTAATTGTATAATTGAGAGGGTATCAAAGGTTAAGTCTGACCTGTACCAAAAATGGTATTTTAATGGATGTGGGCAGTTAGTAAAAAAAAAGAATGCTTCATTGATGATATCACTAACCAAAAAGCATACAATGAATGAATGCATAATATATGTATTATTTACATCGAGAGGGGTAAAACCGGAAAGGAGTTTGAGTATTTGTAACGGGAAAATAAAGTTAAAGAGGACACGACTATTTATTTTAGCCAATTTTCAAATTGGGCAAAGCCATTAATAAACACATTGAGGAAAACAGAAAGAGAGAGATAACTTGACTTTTCCCATCAACACTACACACTATCCTCAGCATCATCATCATCATCGCATATCCTCTTCTCTTTCTTTAAATTTTTTTGAAAGCTGAAATAAAGTTAAATTCTCTCTCATGCTCGCCATCACCATCAAAAAGACAAGCTAACAAATAAGGATGGACGCTGCTAAACAGACGGATGGACGGATTTCTTCTGACGAATTTAGAAAAAATAAAAAAGAGATATTATTTGACTATTCGACTGTATGTGTGTTTGTACCGTTTGTACCCCTTTTCCCATGATCATGTCTTGTCTTTTCAACTCTTCATCAGCAGCCGACATACTCAACTCAACAAACAGGTACATTTATTTCTTTCTTTTCAAGACCGGAAATGTGTTTTGAGTGAGCAGAAGTAAAAGAGAAGAAGGGAAGAAAAAACTCCCAAAAATAAAGAATCATGATGATATGCCGTTGTACCGTTACCTATGTGGGCCTTTTCTCACATTGATAGTTATACATAGTCTGAGTCAGATTCAAAATTTTGATAAGATTAAAAATGTAAAGACATAAATGAGCACTGAGCTGAGGTTGTGACTTTTATCTGTTGTGACGCAAACATGCATGTTTTATAAGAAGACGTTGCACTCACTAAAAATATAAATAAATAAAACATCGTAATGACGTAAGGAAAAATTGTTGCACTCAACGAGTTTTTATACTAAAGTATTTCAAAATGTTAATCAAAGTTTAAAGCGAAAGGAGCACAGACTAATACGCTTTGAATTGACATGCTTCACTACTACACCAGTCCCAAGTAAATAATGTAAGTAAAACGGAAAATGTGTCATGGTGCCCATCAAGAGCAGTGGCCCTGATTCGATATTTTTACTTGAAATACACACACGAGAAGAAAATAAAAATAAAACCTGAAGGATATTTTATTAGCCGTCAGAATAGCAGCAGTATAAATGTATTATAGGCTATCAAAGTACTCCTCCGGGTACTAATAATATACCAAGAGGGATTTTATATTCAACATCATCATCACCACCACCATCGCTACATTCAATAAAAATCCAAGAAAAAAAATTGATGTTGAGGTGAAGTGAAGGGAGCATTCTTCTTTGTTCATTCATTCTTCCATTCATTCTTGCTCCTATACTACCCCAATCATGATACTCCGAATGACTATGATGATTATCCTGTTGTGGTAAATAATTAAGAAGTCTCCCAGAGAGTGAGACTGAGTCAAGTCAAACGGGAAAAAAACAACGGACTTCCTGTGTACTTCTCCTCACTCTCTGTCTCTCTGGACCATCAAAAAATAACATATTACCTGATAGCTAGATATAAACTACCGATAATTAACAAGTAGTCTATATAGTATAGTACCAAGGTAATAATTGTCAATGGCAGTTTAATGAAATGTAAGAAAGCTAATAAAAAAGGTAAGAATGAATGGTTTTGGAGGATGTTGATACTTCTTGGGCGAGTGAACGAATGAAGAAGATAATTAAAATGGACTATCACACAAAAAAAGCTCATAGAATAGTAGGAGCAGCAGAGGTCCAACAAAAAATTATCCGTATTTTTAATCAACACCACCATCATCAACTACAGCTCTACTACCACCGCACCACCGGTGATGTGTGTTGTAGTGTGTGCAGCCTTTAAACCGATAAACGATACATTGAGACACAATCTTACTCAACAAAAAGCCAAAAGAGGAGAGAATAGAATTGAATGTAGTGGAACAACCAACATTATCATCTTCTCCTGTACTTCTGTTTCTTTCGGTCGGATACGAAGATACGATGCCGCTACTGATGCTATTAATATTATAGAGCCGTTGAGCAATTTTATGGCGACAGCAAGATGGATTTATTCTGCTGATAATGAGCTTCTCTTGATCTCTCCACTACACAAAACTCCTTGTGTTAATCCTTAAAATGTCCATTGCAACTTTGACTACTGGTTATTACATACCACCACCACCGAAAGTACCTCTCTTTTCTTAACTCATTCGGAAAAGCAAGACAACTAACAACGACAATAAAAATTATAACATGATCATCATCATCATTGTAGTCGTCCACTGGTGAGTGGTGTAAGTAGAAGCAATTGTCATCAAAAAAGATTACTTTGTTAGATAATCCATTTTTCTTAAAGTAATATCTTCCATCTTACGATCTGGATATTATTTCTTATTAGCAGCAGCAGAGCACTGCAATTGAACTCTCTCTTTCTCTCTGTCTCTCCATTTCTTACAAAAAATATATCATGTGTCTTTTTTCGTCTTCAGAGTTTTTAGAAGGGAGCAAAAAAAAGCTTATTATTAAATATGATTTTTTGGATGGACCATATGGACCTTTGCTACTGCATTTTTACTGTGTACGTCTCGGAGAAGTTTGTGTGGTAATAAAAAACCCAAAAGGGGAAATATGGAACCTCACAAACTTTTTTAAAGAAAGAAGGGAATAAGTAACGGAAAATATTATTATGGTCGTCTTTACTCTTCTTCGTGGTCACATTTATACGCTCTGCTACTGATGCTTTACATGAACAAAACGCGAAAAAAGGATTACAGACCAAGACCAACGAAAAAAATTGGGGGAGGACAAAGTATACGTACATTTTTTAAGACAAGCCAAGTGAGAGAGATGAATGACAACTGTGAGCTTGGAACAGAAGCAGTCTCCTCTCTGCAGTAAAAAAAACTGTACACTCAAAATATGTTGTATTTTTTGCCTAGTTCATTTTTTAAGAATGTCTTGTCGAAAAATGACCTCAGTCACAAGAATCGTGGGATATTACTTTTTTCTGTTTTGCTCAAACTACATCAAACAAACACATGTGCATGTAAATGCAATGTGGATACTTCTACACTGACCCGAACCCGGCATTACATCATGATCATCATCCTCTTATCCTCAAAGGAAATATATGGATGGTTTGTTTGAATGGCTCGAAATTTTCGTATTGTTTTTTACGAGATTCTTACAGACAGTCAGTGAGTAGAAAAAAGGAGAACCCTTAAAAATGAAAGGGTAAAAAAACTGAAAGATGTGCCCTTGTTCTTCATTGTTTACACGTTTAAATTTACACTGAGCATATGTTGCAAGTACATCGTCCTCTTTTTAAAACTATCAATTTTCATCATATATTGCTCAATGGACCAAAATAAGCTATAATTATTGTATAGCTTAGCTATATAAATACAATAGCTAGTTATAAACCTATTTTCGTAAAATTTCAAAACTTTTAAATGTTCTTATTATGGTAATTTGAAGACACGCGCATGACACGGTAAAAAGACACTGTGCAACGCATCTAGACACTCTTGTGCACAATTTTTTTAATCTTTTTACCGTCGTCTTGATCAACGCGACGTCTTCTTGCTGGTGTTACTGCGTTCTGAACAACCTTTTGTTTTGTCATCGATTTTGTCACTTGTGGCAAAAAATAATAATAAAAAATAATTGTAATCACAACAAGAAGAAGACAATACATGTACACAGCACACACCAAAAAATTATGAAATTATTCATAAATTCTTTATTGTTTGTTGAAAAAACGAATACACACCAGCAACCAGCAATATAACATGTGTCATCAATCAATAGGCTACACTTCACACACGTGTATAATTTATTCGATGAAAGACTTGAAAGAGTTTTTGTAAGTTTGACTACACAGTAAATCGATCCAAAATCGTGGATGTTTATGGTCTACACGCATTCAATTCTGTTTTCAAATTTTCGAAAGCATGTCTACCTAATTTGCATGATTTCTCATGAAATCCGTTATTGCTACAATCACCCCAGAAGTAAATATACTTTTGATTGATCAAAATGTCAATGTTGCTTTAGTTAGTCAGCCCGTGCCTTGTCAGCTATCATTTTTTGGTTGGTTGTTACCAAATGAAATTTGAACTTATTAATTTGATTTTTATGCATGATGTATCATTTTTTTTAAATCAAAATCAACATCATATTTTAGGTTTTTTCTACTCTGGTCATTTTCAAAACAAATTATTACCAAATGCATCATCTGCCAATCTAAATGCAATTCTTTTTCAACTTGTACCTTAAAAACAATCATCACGACAAGATTTTGTACACAATAAAAAAATTCACCACTGTTTCTTCATCATCAACATTTACTATCATCGTAATCATCATGACCACGAGGATAAGTTGGGTAAAAAACTGTACAAATTTTTTTCAACATCCGTTTCCCAACAACGTTGAGCATGCAGGTAAAAGGTTTTTATATTTGGGACTTTTTAGTGGTCCAACGGACATGATACCGCTACAATGCTTCTCACAACAACAACCTTACAATGAAGTGTAATAATAGAATACTCAACTCAGAGACCACGGCAAAAAAAGGGACAAAGTACCTTAATTTTTTTAAAGAAAAAAAAATGAAAAAAATAAGTATAAAAAACTACAATCTTCTCTTCTTCTTTTTTGAGTGAGAAAAATTTTTTCACACAAGAGACTAGATTACCCATCACACACATACAATATATTTTTTTCATGCTTTGTTGTAGGTTTTTTGGTGATGATGATATTATGGTTTGTGTGGTGGTGGTGTCGGTGTAAGTCTAAAGTAGTATGCATGTTAGATATATAGAGACATAATAATAAACAGTGTGTGTACACATTGCTGGCATGCTTGCCGACCAGAAGACCCTCACTCGTCTTCAGCTCAGAAGTAGTAACACAAGTCCACTTTTAAAAAAGGACAATTTTTTATTACTTTGCTGTTTTTGTTGTGAAGACGATGATGATGATGATGTCGCAGTGGTTTTGTTATTGCTTTGCACAGAGCTACTTCATCTTAAGATTTTATGGACTTTGCTTTGGTTTTTTTCTTCTTGTTTCATCTTCGCGGTTTTTAGACCACCGCCACCACCACCGTAGAAGATAGCTTTATTTTGTAACTTTTTGACTTCAATGAGATGAGAACGATCATGTCACCGTTCACCATGTGCGAGCAAAAACAGTGAAAGCTTCTTGTAGTGAATTTATGTTTAAAAATAAAGAGGATTTTTTTCGTCTATAATAATAGATGTTGCGTTGCAAGAGTGGGAGATTAGCAGAAAAAAATATTTTATTTCGGGAGATGAGAATGAAAAGTATTATTATTTTGCCGTGCTGTAAAAACATGACGTGATCCTTGAGACGACGACGTTAATGGTGATATTACCAAGTTTAATATGTTTGCTGACTGCGGCTACTGTCTCCTAGTGTGTATTATCGTAGCTATTTACTGACCAAAGGACCAAAAACAACGGCCAGTCATTTACTATTCGTATTCATCTTTTGCACACGAACTAGTCAGTCGAGCGTGACGTTTGATTACTCTCAAAAATATTGCTTACTTGTCAGGTCAAGCTTTTATGAAAAGAAAAATAATGCAATGTTTGCAGGAATTAGACAAAAAAATGATGTTGTATGAAGGATGGACAAAAAGTAGGGAGTGAAATTTTCAACCCTTTTTTATTCATCCTTGAAGCCATAGCCATACCAATCCACTTATTCTGATCGCGTTGATTAAACACGAAGATGGAGAAACAAAAGTGGCGGCAGTAGTGGAAGCGACTGAGCAAAGTGATCATGATGATAATGACCATTTTTTACTATTTTAAATCCTTATATGTTAATACACACTTAAATTGAACAAAAAAAGGATGTCCATGGTTTGCAAAAAAAAATTGAAGTAAATAATAAGTTTCACTTTTCAGTGCCGAACAAACAAGCTTTAAAGCTTTTAATTTCAGGGTAATTAAAATGCTACATTTTTCTACAACTTTGTTACGTGAGTGTATTTTAAAATTCTGTCATAAAACACTTTTTAACATAGGTACCTATCAACTTTGTAATAAACAATGTTGGTGAATAGTGTACATGCTCGCATAGTTGTTACTCTTAAAGGACGGGATGTACTGTGAGTGTATTTATCAAGTGGTTCTCTCTACCTTTTTTCCAAGCTTTTGAGAAAATCATGAGAAATTTTACACTTGAGTGCGAAAACACACACACACTTACATACAAACATGTACAAAAAGACAAATAAATACAATTTCTACTTGTATGATCCCGTTTTTTACGGATGAACTAAACAGTGGATGTTTTTATTGTAATGCAAAAAAATATAACTGAAGGAGATGTGAAAAATTGGGCATCTCATTTCTTCTGGAAGTAAATAAGCCAAAAAAAACACAATATTGCACCGTTTTCACATTTTCACCGTCCGTGTGTGAGAATGAGAAGCATTCCCAGATAAAAGTCCATCATATATAAAAAAATATGCGTTGTTTATGATTATGAAAAACTATATACAATATATAAACATTATAATATTCAAAGAAATATATGGGTGGTAGTGTGATTGTGTGACTTGCATGAAAAAAGTTTTGGTACAGAGAGTGCGGCGGAGTCTGACCGGCAGCAAGGGTCATCAGTTTTTTAAGTCGCCTTTCATTTTCGGTATCACCGCCACCACCACCGTATTTCCCATTTTTTCTACAAACCAAACAAGCACTAGTGCCAGTTGTCCTTATTGTTTATTATGATGAGAAGGAAAGGGAACAAACGTAATATTTTTTCCGGAGAAGAACACAGATAGATGCGATATTACATATAGTAGGGCATACTGTGATTAGCGTTACATTAAAAACTGTGCAACCATCAATGCAATATTATTCTTTGATGTATATGGAAGGAAGCAAGCCAGCAGTGGTAGCATAAAATTGTATTTCTTTCATGGGGCCCTTTTTCACGGGATCACACAAGGCCAAGGGTTTTTTCCTGATGCACTCCGATGAGATGAACGTTCCATCCTGAGATGTGAGATGTGTTGTATGTAATATTTACGTGTATGAAAAATATGAAATGAAAAAAAAATATTTTATTATTATGAAGGATGATTTTTTTGGGATATGATGAAGGATTCAACCAAACTCAGGCGAAAAAGGGTCTTTTTTAAAGGTTTACATTTGATGTGTGTGTTGTGTCTCTGTGCACATGGCCATGAGATGATGCTTCCTCATTCACAGTTACACAGCAAAATATTGTACACGTATTAACTTTTTTGGTAGCTGACTGGTATGTATTTTAGCGGAAAGGAAAATAAAAGTGATGCTGGACTACAGGGTATTTACTGGACTGCTGCTGCGTCCATGCATGTATGCTGCTGGTGTAAATAATAAAATGGGGATGTAATGATGCGAGCATACTTGATGATGATTCTGAGGAGGAGGATTTTTAAAAAGGACTCTCTTGAAAAACCCCCAAAAAATATATGATATAATCTAAAAATGTGGCAGTCGGACCCTCATCAGTATCAGTTTCATCTACTTATTCATATATTTATTATGTAACTATACAGAGAGTAGATTTATATGAGCATGTAGAATGTAAAATGTCACTGTGCATGTACCATTGTTTTTAGTACTGCAATCTGCAATTTATTATGGAGACTGAGTAATTGACACCTGTGATACTATGAATACTGTCGATATGGCGACCTTTACGGAAAATGCCGTTGTCAAACATATCCTTATAACTTGTCGAAGAAAAATACAAAAAAATTGTAGTCTAATGGTCTCTCTATTTCTCCGTCCAATTTTTCCTTTCATTATTATTATTTTAGTAGCAATTGACCTTCTTCAAACATCAAGTCAACTTGCGTATTTTTTTTCCTGTCGTCTTAAGTGACATTTTCACTTTTTCTTCAAGCTCTTCTTACCCATTAGTATTTCTGACTACCTTTCCCTCTCTCTCTCTGACTAATTATTATTAGCTCATTGCTGTATAGCTGTCCTTATTATTATTATCATCATCATCTTCATCATGATGAGAGTAGTGGGATAAATATAAAGACAAAAGGGCCAAAACCTCATTGTCCTTCTTTTCAACAGCAACTTTGGAGAATAAAAGTCTAGCCTTTTTCCTTTCTACCAGAAATGTAACATGGACATGATTATGATGGTCTCCCTCTGGATGACTTTACAAAGCCTATCATCATACTTGTCGTCATCATCATAAGCTTGATAACATTTTAACATTTCCTCCTTTGTCTTTTCTTTCTTTTCGCTAATGAGATCATCATAATGATCATCATCTTTGTCGTCATCGTCATCATAATCTTTTTTCTTGTGCTGCGTGAAAATTATCATGATGGTAATATATGTTGTCCAAACAAAAAAAAACATTAGGTTTACAACCATTCGTTTTTTAGAAGCATTTTATCGTCTCGAAAAAAATACGGTGGTGGGGACTACTTTTATTTTTTTGGTTAAAAAGGACTGGAGAAGGAAACCCATCACCATCATGATCCTTTTGGTTGATGGTCGACGTTTGTCATTGTGGTTGTATTACAAATGTCATCACATATCCATCCTTCTCCTAATATTAAGGAAGACCAGTGGAAAAAAATAAACTAAGACGTAGTATAATAATAAACAAGTACACACATCCATCATTTTAAATGTCTCAAGAAGTTCGAGCATTCCATTACATTTTCACAAAAACTTAGAGATTTTAGAGAGCCCATTGAGTTATGGCATTTGGCCTTGAACCATTACATTGACTTGAAAGAACTGACGATGGAGATGGAAGGAGAGAGAGCATCAGAATAACATGTTTGTCGATTACATTGGAATTTTTGATTTCCTTGGAATAATTACAAGTAAAATAGAAATGGTCGAGCGAGGAATGAAAAGCCAATATGAAAATTAGATGGACGGCGACCCAAAAATTATTGGGACTGTGGACAGTTTATTTGCAATATTTTTGGGTCATTGGAATGTTGGACATTTTTGAATACTTTTGTTGATCAATTGTTTCACTCGTACGAGTTTTCTTGGTGCAGAAACATAAAAGACGAGATTATCAGAAAAAAAACAACCGTGGTCCACCACATCATTAGCATGTTGTCATGCATTGCTTTCAATACCAAATGTTACTTGTCTCATGCTTTTTCTCTTCGTTGAAGATGATATGCTGTTGATAGTGTCGCAAGCCAAGTCAATAGTTTTTTTACTTGACTTTTTTCTACGTATTAAGTTCTACAAGTATGACTGTCCAAGAGTTCTTTTTTTTTTGATTCTGCATGCTTATATTACTATCAGCTCAAACATGGCAAAAAAATAACTCTTGTGTACAATTTATGCAAATCGTTCCTTTTATTCCTGTTCTGACTTGGCTTGGTTGATAACGGCAAAAAATACATGTTCAGAATAATATACGTACTTAAGCTTGCAAGGCAAACCATGGGACCAGCATAATTTCTTGTGTGTGATAAAAACTGATTGGATTATTTTATTTTTTTGTCGGAAAACTTATGAAAGCCAATATCAATTCCAAATTTCATGATAAATTCCAGTAATCAGCAAAAGCCCAAGGTTTTTCTTAGGCTCCATAATTCCAAGAAAATAGACTATGAACAAGGAACTCAGCATTATTTATACTTTATTATTGCTATCAAAAGCCATTGTAATATTTACGATGTATATATGAATACAACGCATCTAATATTGTTTCTTCTGGATAATGATGAATTTTCGCTGGCCAATCTACATAAATATTCTTCTAAAGTAGAATCAGTGAAGTACGTAGAATCGGAATACACACAAACATGTTTTAACAAAGGAGAATATATTATTGATCGGTAGCGTACATCAACATCAACGGCAACGCTGGCGCTGCTGCTACGAGCACACAGAAGCACCCGACTCACATTAAATTGGATTTGCTACGTTTTGTGTATACACTGGCTTTACACATTCACAGAAGAGAAGACAACGAACTCACACACTCACATCACCGCCACCGTCACCACGCACAACCATTTTCCACTCTAATACCTTATTTTTCCATGGAAACAGTCAAGTAGCCCTGGCACTTGTTGAAAACTCTCTTGTGTTTCTCCTTCTTTTAATGGCATGACATGCAGCAATTATAATGATCAGCATCATCGTCATAATTAAAATTAAAAGGGAATTTCTCAAAAGGTGCTGGAGAAAAGAGAGTAGAAAAAAAGTTGCACTTTCTACAAAGTCTCTGCCCTAGAAGATAAACCTACTATAATAAAGTTTGCAAAAACATGGCTATCAACAATATTATTAGCATCATAATCTTCTTCTCCTTTTGCTTATTTTACGCAAAGAAAAGTAGATGTTTTCAGTTTAGTGGTTGTGCATGGCATGCAGTGCACCAGCATAATAGCAACGGCACTGCACTGCATTTTCTTGACAAAAAGCTCCTTTTGCTTTTACTTTACTACAGCACTTTATTTTATAGTCAGACGCAAACAGAGAGAGAGAGAGAGAGAAGGAACATTATTATCATTATCATCTTTCGCTACTACTATACCAAGTCTACAGCCACTACTACCACATAGCAGCTGTTTTTGCTCTCCATTTACATGATCACCACATCGCATCACAAGCTTTACACTCTACCTACCTACATTACATAATATTTAGTATGCACGCATTATACTACTACTACCACCACCACTACGCATTGCATCTCATCAGCATCATCATCATCGCCGTCGTCGTCATTTCAACTTTCCAACTCAACAAAATATCTGTAGTCACAACAGAGAAAACTTGTTCAAGTTTTTTAACCTTCACCAACATCATCCACACGCCCACGCAGAGAGACAACCATTTATAAATATGCAAACGCATGTTAAAAAAAAGTTTTATAAAATATATTCTCAAAACTCCCCAAAAAGAAAACAACTTTGCTTTGCTGACATACATAAAAAAGGTAAGGTTATGTTGAATGCAGAGTAGTGGGCAGTAGAGTAGTGTAGTGGACATGGTCAGTAGAGACTGACCCCCGTGCACACACAAACACAACTGCCAACCACTGCTCGCCATATTTTCTATTGGCTGTGTGTGCAGACAGACATGTATATATGCACGTGTGTGTATGTACATAGAAAGTGTACGTGGAAATCAGTAAACGAGAAAGTTTTTCTTGTGCTGTTTTGTTGGCAGCGGTGGAATTATAAGAAGAGTATAGTGACTTTCAATATAATAATAATAATAATAATGGTAATAACAAGAGAAGTGGAAAGTTGAAAGTAGTAGACCTTTTTTTTACTACCACCACAATAACCACGACGACGACCATACTACTTGCTTGTGCTAGTACAACATTATTATGATGATGATCAGTAGTAGTGGCCTTTATGATATGAAATGCTACTATAGTAGCCAGACTTGTAGACCTCCGCGAGCATAGCAGCATGAGTTGTTGTAGAACAGCAAAAGAAGTGTAGAGAGAGAATTGGCGCTTATATTTCATGCGTGGACAGCCCTACTAGAAGCTGTACTGGTCGTGGTGGTGGTGGTAGCAGAGCAACTTGTTTTCTCTCTCTCACTCGGCAAAGCGGACGACGGACGGACAGTCGATTTGGACGATTTTGGTTGGTCGTTACAACTCGATAGAGAAAAAAACGGAGAGAAACAGAGAGAATAAAAAGGAGAGTGAAAGAGAAAAAAAATATTGTGATGGGAAAGAAGGAGGTAAACATGTGTGTATGTAGTGTGTGCTTAGCTTGGTAGAAGAGAAGGGAAAAAAGGGCTGGCTACTTGGGAAAATGGAAAGGATGGATGGATGGATAGTAGATAGATAGATAGATAGATAAATGGATGGACAAATAAAGAAAGAGTAAAGTTGGTTGGTTCGTAGATTTGGAGTGGTGGTCGGTGCTGTTCTTGCGAAACTTTCACTGTATATGTGTGTTCAAATGATTTCCAGGGAAATCCTTTTGGGAAAGAATCGGCATTGGTGGTGGTGGCGGTCGTACTAGAAGCAGCATCCATTTAATAAATAAAAGGAAAGAGAGAGAGAGAGAGAGAAAGCGAACAACTAGTTTGGATGGATGGATAGATAGATGGATGGAAGGGAGACCAGGATTCAGTTCGATTTTACTTAAGCCCTTCACTTCCTCCGCCGTCACCAGACCAGTGCTTCTTCTTCTGTTGCTACTACAACCATTATTAAAACTACAGCTGCTATCCATAATATTCCCTCTTTTTAAAAGTATATAAATGTGTTTTGTTAGTGTGTACTAACCAGACTAGAAATGGAGAGAGAGAGAAAGATGGGATGAATTGGAAGTAGTAACTTCGACTCGACTGGAATGGAACACACTCACTCACAAAGAGAAAGTTTTTTTTTCTTACATTAGCTTTTACATAAGTTGTAGCGGTAGTGCTACTACTATTCATGCTGGTAGTAGTGGTCGTCGTTTTTTTATTTTGGAGAGTGAAAGAGAAAAAAACGAGGAAAACGACGCAAGGACGACGAACGACCGATACCGACCCCGGTGGTCTTTCTTTCTCTCTCTCTCTCTCTCTTTGCCACAGCAAGCCTTTCACTTACAAAGCAAAAATGTATTATATGCATAGCAGTAACTACTATTACCATATTTTTTTTATTTTACTCTCCAGGAAAAAAAAATACTCAGGGTATAAACTATCGTGTGTATATAAGGCTTGTAAGAACAGCAGGACACGAAGAAACCAAAGAAAGAAAGGAAACGAAACGACGATGACATCATGTACACAGAGAGAGACATATATACACTGCCAAACTCCGTTTTTTTCTTTCTCTGGACAAATCCTTCTCGTTTTTTGCGCAAATGTAGAAGAAAGACGACCAGGGAGAATGGGAGAGAGAGAAAAAGAGAAAGCAGCGGAGAGAAAAATATAAAGACAAGAGAAAGAACAAAACCAACTTTTTTTCATTTTCTTTCCTGCTTTCTTTCTACTTCTCCAACTCTCCCACTCTCCCTCACTCGTCTCCTTTTTTTCTTACTTGGTAAAGGGAACAAGAAAAATGCTATATTGTAATGATGGCTATAATGATGATGATCATGTCCAATGCTTTTTTATTCTATATAGGTTTGGTGGTATGGTCTAATAGTCTGGTCTACTACTATAGCTTTCCATATAATATGTGTTTGTGTATGTGCTGTAATCACCTTGCATTTTTTTGTCGTCTCAAAAGCAAAGAAGGTGGAGTAGAAAATATATAAGGTATTTTTTTATTGATTTGTTAGGCGAAAAAAGGAAGAATAGCTCTTTCTTTTGAAATATCTGAAGGGAGGTAGGTAGGTGGTGGTCTTCTTGGTATGCAAGTGGATCGGAAGGAGGAAATCAAGCTTTAAAAAATGGGTATGCTTAACAAGTGCGGAATGGTACAACAACAGAAGCAGCGACAAAAAAATACAAAGAAAAAGTAAAGGTAGTGTTGGTGTGATGGTTGTGGTGGAGAAGACGGTGGTGATATTATGATGGTTCGGTTATTTTTTATTGTTATATGGAAAAGTGTCTTGGACTGGCATCACAAGTAAAAAATTTATGCATACAAATATACATGAATGCATATATGCAAGTCCTAAGATGAAGCAGAAGGTTCTAAAGAATAAGAAGAAAGTGCGTCCCTAGAGACTCTCCATTTTACTCCCAATTTCTCTCACTCTCTCTCTCTCTCTGTCTTGCTTTTTGCTGGCTTGTGTGTGTGTCGTGTGTAGAGTTAAGTTTTTAGTGTGGAGTAGAGACTGGCGAAGTGAGACTGAGAGAGTGCCATAGGCAAGATAAATGAGGAAAACGAAGAAAAAAGTTTTTTTTTCACTTTGTGAGCTGAGTTAGTTTTGTGGGTATTGGAATAGAGGGGCAATTTACTTGGTTTAAGCAGTTGAAGCAAAAAAATATTATGGAGCTTATAATATTTATATCTAGATATATAGGGTGGTGGTATGGGAGTGAGAAAGATGCTAATTGATAATTTGCTCAGTTGGTGGCTTCGCTACAGAAAAAAATACGTAAATACAAATAAAAAAGGCGACTACCTTAAATGAAACTGCAGAAATGCTGAATTCCATGGCTATCTACTAAAACCGTTTCCTGTATTATAGACAATCTGAATAGGTATGTAAATTATTAGTTGTCTGACAGCAGCAGCAGTAGAAATAAGTGCAGGTCAGCACGTAGAGTTTTACTGATAAAAATATTTAGACTTGCATTTTTTTTAAAGCATTGATATTGATTACCTTTTTTGCTCTGGTCTTGAAAAGAATAAGCTAATTGTATTGAGATTCATTGCAAGTTACAACGAGAAATTACTCTTTGTGTACATTTAACATTATTTTTGTTTTTATCGCGGAAAGAAATCAGGCTAGAAATTAATGAGGCATCTACACAAATTGCTATCAGCAGCAACTTATAAGATGCATGCACATGTAAAAATGCTTACATTTTCAGATAGGCCCAGTTAATAAGAAAATAGTTCTGCTATACTGGATCAATAAAATATATGCAATTTATTGTAGATTTCAGAGCAAAACTGCTGAAGACAAAAATATTTTTAGGGAAATCTACATATCCTTTCGTGGCGATTATAGTTAAAATACAGGGGTTCTGTCCCGCCTGTTTTTTTGGTTGTTGTTGTCGACAAGATGGACGTAAATACATTGCAAGTAGATATATAGATAAAGAGATAGAGATTATATTTACGTAGCTGCTTATATTATTTTATTTCTTTGAACTAAGCTGAACTATAATGCCTTCATATTCAACATATTTAGTATGAGTGTACACATAATACAAGAGTACCCGTAATAATAA